>JAFVLL020028887.1:0-11819 GCA_021397915.2 Tor tambroides | reverse complement strand
CCGGCTCTCGTTCCCAGAGCTATTTTGAGCCTACCAAACAGGGCCGAATGACACCCGACTTCCATCATGCCTCCTGCGAGACCCGGCAGCCCTTAACGAGAGTGCCCACCTTCCGTGACCTTGCGCTGTAAAATTAAAATTTCAGGTGTAAAGCTGCTATTATTCCTGCATTCCTCCCAGCGTTCCCCTTCGCCCCCTCTCCTCACAGCCTGAGGGGGCTTCGGGACGCTTTCCATCTCTCGCTTTTTCTCTCCTCCTCCAGTTGCAAACGCACTCTAGTTCTCTGCCACCTGCCAAATCGGAGTCACCGTGCAATTCACTGCAGCTCACAAGTCGATTTTCATCTCTGAATGCTCTTCAGCGGTTCTCAAAGCTCTCCGTCTGCAAGGTACGCCGCCTTTTTAAAGAGCTCACGACTGCTGCGGTAGGTCCTCTGTGCTTTCAGGCCCGCGGAATGCAGCTCTCCATGTGAAACCGGGTGGCGACGGGTCATAGACTCACTGCCGAAAGCAGGCCAGATACACAGGTGCACTCTCTCTCCATCAAAGCGTGTAATACCGTGTACAGCAAACTGCTTAGAGGGAAAAAGCGTCCCTGCTCCAGACTCCCTGGCCCACAGACAGTGGCTCTCACCCCCATCTGGCCTGTAATAAGCTGTCACGGGAAGCCCTCGGAGGGAGCGGCGGTCCCCGGTGCAAGAGCAGAGTTCTTACAGGCAGCATCTGTTTGGTGGCTGGTGTCTGGCTGTGGGCCACGACCCCTGTGCCTCGTACTGAGGCATTCGTAATGCAATTTCCCATGACCCTTTGGGAGGAAGGCCTGTCCTGCTTCCTGTAAGTCTGTTGTTGTTGTTTCCTTCAAATGCTACCAATGTTTGGCTTGTAGGAAAAAACGTTCCCTCAGGACGCATGGCTCGGTTGCCGCTCGACCAGGCAGACGTCACTCACTCAGCCTTCAGTGCTGGCAGGCAACTCTGAATTTGTATTAAAGAAAATATAGGAACATTGACTACGTTTACATGTGCACGAATAATGCGATTATTTCCAATAATCAGAATAAGGAATCTTAATGCTTAATCGCATTATGATGTTTACATGTCAAGAGCAAAGCTCTACACTCCCGTTTACATGCAATTTCCATTATTCGTATTATTCACTAAGAATTGTGGTTATTTGTTTACCTCCATTATTCACATACGCCACTGCATAGCACAAATGCTCTGCACTTTGCTTGACGCAGCAACAAACCGTCCTTGCGCGGCACAAGCCATTGAAATGAATGGGTTTCATAGCGCAGCGCATTCCGCATCCTGTGCGAAAGGGCCATTACTGCAGGTGCGTGTTACCTCATTCATGTACATCACCAGCACATGCACACTTTGGTCAGAGTGGCAATACTGCGATTAAGGTGTTTACATGCCTGTATATTTCTATTAAAATCGGTGTACGCCACCTTTGTTAATACGATTATGCTTGCTGCGATTATGAGCTTAATCACATTATTTACATCGAAGTATTGCGTTTACATGAGGTAAAGCTTAATCGCAATATTGCCAAAATCTCATTTTAATCGCATTAAGAGGATGCATGTAAACGCACTCATTGACAATCATGCATTTTTAATATCAGTACCAGTCAAAGGTGTTGGGGGTAACGCATTACAAGTAACGCGAGTTACGTAATCAGATTACTTTTTTTCAAGTAACTAGTAAAGTAACGCATTACTTTTAAATGAACAAGAATATATCTGAGTTACTTTTTCAAATAAGTAACACAAGTTACTTTGTTTTCCTATTTATTCACTGACAACTTTCCTCTCCCTGTGTTGAGAGAAATTGGGAGTAAGTGCAGAGGCATTTTCATCGGCCTGAGGCTTATTAATTTAACTCTTGGTGTGAAAGGACCTTTACAGTCGCCAACTTTTGGGTTTTCTGTTATTAAAAATAAATAAGCAAGCCCAGCCCAGGTGACAAAAAGTAACATAATGCATTACTTTCCATAAAAAGTAACTGACGCAATTAGTTACTTTTTTATGGAGTAACGCAATGTTGTAATGCATTACTATTAAAAGTAACTTTCCCCAACACTGGTGGTCAGAATAATAGTAAGAAATTCATACTTATCAAAGAAATGTATTAAAGAAAATATAGGAACATTGACAATCGTGCATTTTTAATATCAGTTTAAATACACTACCATTCAAAGGTGTTGGGGGTAACGCATTACAAGTAATGCGAGTTACGTAATCAGATTACTTTTTCAAGTAACTAGTAAAGTAACGCATTACTTTTAAATTAACAAGAAAATATCCGGGTTACTTTTTCAACATTGGTGGTCAGTAGCATAGTAAGAAATCCATACTTTAAGTCAGAAAGGATACATTAAATAGATCAAAAGTGACAGTAAAGATGTTTATAATGTTACAAAAAATTTCAAATTTTCGAAGAAATGCTGTTCTTTTGAACTTTCTGTTCATCAAAAAAATCCTGAAATAAAATGTATCACAGTATAACAGAAATGTTTCTTGAGTACCAAATTAGATTATTAGAATTATTTCTGAAGCAAACAAATAACATAAGAAATAAATTACATTTTTAAATATATTAAAATGTAAAACAGTTAACCCTTCCATGCATGGTGTCCACATTTGTGGACAGTTAATTTAACTCCATTTAGGGGTTCATTTATCATGGTAATTTTCTCCTAACCACTTGAGGGCAGTGTCAATAGATTGACAGCAATATTGTAACAGTGTCTACTATCTTGCGTTCCAAATATTCATTGCTTGATGACATCATTAATCCAAGATGAGTAACAGCAATAGCCTGTATTTTTATTGTAATAAAACAGACATTTAACAAATATATCAACATAAATAACCATTTAAAATGACATATTACAGCATTAAATGGCAACTTTACACATACATATGGAGACAAATTTGCATTTTGCCTTCCAAACAGGGACAGCATAGGTCAAAGGAGTCAGTACAGAATAATAGAGAATATCCCAGAGGACAGTGGAAGTGACAGTGACGGCAGTGAATGTTTTCCATGATTTGCCTATATTGCTAATAGGTGTCCGCATATATGTAACTACTGTTATTGTTCCTACAATATGTTTTATTGTTATTATATTTTAATATTATTGTTTTTAATAACTGTGCATCAATAAATAGCATAACATGCCATTTTAAAAAACACAATATTCCATATTAAAATTGTCCCATTTTATGCCTTTGTTGCATGGTGTCCACATACATGGACAGTTAAATCATTTTTAAATAAAACTGAATTTTGTAAAAATGAAAATGGATTTCAACTTTAGCATCATATTAAAGTAATAAAAAGAATCATAAAAAATCTAGATAATGTTTTCAATAATTCATGCATGAAAATATTTCACAGTACTAATGTTGTACTATATTTTTGACTAAATAAATGCAGCCTTTGTGAACACCTGTGACAATGTTGACAATTACACATTTTTGACGTATTAAAATTACTGTGCTGTTTGTATTTGTAAGAGCGTTGACAATTATGCTTTTTTCTGTTTGTACAAATGCATGCTGATAGTTTTAGTAAAAATGTTGGCAGTAATGGAATTTTTGTATTAATAAGTGAACATATAGACATTCACACTTTATTGTTAATACAAATACAGTTCATAGTTGTAAGTGTTTACAATTACACATTTTAAAAAGTGCAAATACATGCTGTATGTAATTTTAAGGATGCTGACAGTCATAAATTTTTTAGATTAGTCCAAATATGAACAGTATAGCAGTATTTGTTCAAATAACATAAAACAGATGTGTGATTGCCAACATTTTCAAGTCCAAATTAGTGTAAGCAGTCGTTCTTTATTAGTAGGAATATATTCTGTTAGTTTTTTTTTAATATTTGTACAAACTTGAGCTGTTTATATTTGAAAGAATGCTGACAATCATGCATCTTTTCATTTTAGTGTGTAACAATTTTTTGTAAAAGTACAAATTGTTGGATTGTTTGGTTGGTTGATTGTTTGATTTGTAAGAATGTGTACTGTTTGTATCAGTAAGAAATGTTAACAGTCGTTGGTTTTGAATCGTTGGGTAGCTGATATGAAATGCTTTTTGGAATTTAACAAAATATGAAGTATTTGTACTTCAGGACCATTTAGTGAAGGTAAAAGGGTGATTAAAAGCTGAAAAAGAGTTGCAGAACCTAAAATATAGACAAGTTTGTTACCCATATACAGTAAGTTTTTGAAGTAACATTTTTTTTCGCCAAAATCTGTCTGTCTCTATTTTTCTCTTTGCTGTGTTGTCTTGCCACTTTTGTTCTTAGCATTTTTTTTTAGCCTGGAGTTCAGGATTCGCTATATCAACCAATGAATCTCTCCAGCAACCCGCCAGCGCTATCAAACATCTCTCGGGAGCCCAGATATTACCTCTCCTGCTCTGGCAGACGGCTCAGAGTGGACAGGTTGAACCTAACACTCCAGCCTTGTTTATACCCTGTTTAAGTCTTGAATAAATCAGGACAAATTGCCGTGGATGGTGCTCACTGCTGGGTCGAGTGCATAAATGCAATATTTTTATAAAAAAAAAAAAAATCTGGGAATGAGTTTATCATCTTAAATGGCGTAACCTTTCCCTTTCCTTCTCTTTCAGTGTCTTTCGAATGCATTTTGAATACTTTTGGGTGCAAATATAACCTGACTTCATGTGTGTCTCAGGTAAAATACACACCCAAGGACGCAGCAGATCCCACGGCGCCGTTTTTTTTTTCCGTTCTTCGTTTTTGTGCTGCGCTGAATCACTCAGCATGCCTTAGAAATGGAAAGGAAATAGTCAGGAGGAGATGTGTTTTCTGCGGTCTTCTGTATTCTTACAAATCAATTCTGGCTAATGGTTTTAAAAATCAAATGCTAACCTTTTCCTGTGCAGGGAGTGACCTTAGAACTCGGCTTTGCACATACAGCTTGTACATCACACTTCTTTATAGAGACGGACAGACCCATTGCTCAAGGGAATATATGCCAGCCGTTATTGGATATGTCAAAACAGAGACCTATTTCCTGTGGAAGAAAAGAGAGACTGAGAATCACAGGGATGAGAAAGGGAACTGAGGCTGTACTGAATGAAAGCTTCATGTCGGGTTTACAGTCTTTTAAAGCATCCCGACTGATCTGATATCAGGCTTTGCTGCTTGAATTAAAACAGGTCTGTTTTACTTCATAGGGTTATAAAGGGTTTAATGCAGCTGTACGTCTTTATTTGAGGCCTGGAGGAAAAGGGCCGAATGCAATGGCTGGTAAACAGTAAAATGAAGATAGTGGATGCAAAGAAGACAGATGACAAAGAATAAAAACAGTTATAATATAATACAATATAATAATTTTATTTGTCATATCTCCTCCTTGTTTAATATATATAAATAAATATAATTTATTTAATATATATAATTAAAATGTATTTTATATAAATTAACAGAAAAAAGTAGGGGTTTTGTTTATTTTTGAAAGAATTTAATAATGCTTTTATTTAGTAAGAATTGATATAAAATGACTAAGGACATTTATAATATTGTAATAGATATCTATATTTAAAAAAAAAATAGTGTTTTTATGAACTTTGAATTCATCAAAGAATCCTAAAAAAAAAAAATGTAGCATCGTTTCCAAAAAAAAAAAAAATAAGCAGCACAATTTTTTTTGAACATTGGTGAACATAACAGCATTAACATTTCATATTTACAGTATAATAAATAGTCATATATATATATATATATATATATACATATATATATGTATATATGTGTGTATATATATATATATATATATATATATATATATATATATATACATATACAGTATCTCACAAAAGTGAGTACACCCCTCACATTTCAGCAACAATTTTAGTATATCTTCTCAAGGGACAATACTGCACAAATGAAACTGGGATATATTTTATATATACTCTAAAAATAACTCAACATATAGCCATTGCTGTCCAAATAACTGGCAACAAAAATGAGTACACCCTAAGTGAACATGTCAAAACTGTGTCCAAAGTGTCAGTATTTTGTAGGGGCACCATTGTTATCTAGCACTGCCTTAATCCTCCTGGGCATGGAGTTCACTAGAGCTGCACAGGTTGTTGCTGGCATCCTCTTCCACTCCTCCATAATGACATCACGGAGCTGCTGGGTGTTAGACACATGGTGCTTCTCCACCTCCCGCTTGAGGATGCCCTACAGGTGCTCAGTAGGGTTCAGGTCTGGAGACAGACTTGGCCACTCCATCACCTTCACCTTCAGCTTCATCATCACATCTTGGCGGTGTGTTTGGGGTCATTATCATGTTGGAAAACTGCCGTTTGGCCCAGTTTCTGAAGGGAGGGCATCATGTTCTGCTTCAGAATGTCACAGTACATGTTGGAATCCATGTTTCCCTCAATGAACCGCAGCTCCCCAGTACCAGCAGCACTCATGCAGCCCCAGACCATGATGCTACCACCACCATGCTTGACTGTAGGCAAGACACAGTTTTCTTGGTACTCCTCACCAGGGTGTCGCCACACATGCTGGACACCATCTGAGCCAAACAAGTTTATCTGAGTCTCATCAGACCACAGGACATGGTTCTAGTAATTCATGCTCTTGGACAGGTTGTCTTCAGCAAACTGTTTGCAGGCTTTTTTGTGAGCCAGCTTCAGAAGGGGCTTCACTCTGTGATGACAGCCATGCAAACTGACTTGTTGCAGTGTGCGGCGTATGGTCTGAGCACTGACAAGCTGACCTTCCACTTCTGCAACCTCTAAAGCAATGCTGGCAGCACTCATGCATCTGTTTTTTGAAGTCATCTTCTGCACCTGATGCACAGCATGAGGACCTAACTTCTATGATCGACCCTTGCGAGGCCTGTTCCGAGTGGAACCCGTCTTGGAAAACCTCTATATGACACTGGCCTTCTAATTCTCAAATCCTCAGAGAGTTCTGTGCCATGAGGTGCCATGTTGAACATCCAGTGGTCAGTATGAGAGAATTGTACTCAAAGCACCAAATTTTAACTGCTCTAATACAAGATACACAAATTTGTATGGTCCTGTCAAGCAGACAAAAACATGAACATGATGAATAGGACATGTGGCTTTGCATGGTTAAACAATGTATAGCTGTTATCACTTAGGGTGTACTCACGTTTGTTGCCAGCTTTTTTGACAATAATGGCCGTATGTTGAATTATTTTCAGAGGACAGCAAATCTTTACTGCTATACAAGTTGCACATTGACTACTCTAAAATATATCCAAGTTTCATTTCTATAGTATTGTCCCTTGAGAAGATATACTAAAATGGTTGCTGAAATGTGAGGGGTGTACTCACTTTTGTGAGATACTGTGTGTGTGTGTGTGTGTATATATATACTTTTTAATTGTACATTTTATTAAATCAATGTGATATAAAGACAGTTCTCAGACTTTTGTACCATATTTTGTTATTGGTTTATGATGAGAAATTTTAATCTTACAAGATCTAGCTTCATGCAGACAGGTGGTGTTACAGGAAATAGTCCAGTGAATTCTCATATCATCATGAATACTTTAATTTTTAAACATTGTCTAAGTTGCAGTTGTGATTTTACTTTACAATAAAGAGTAAGGGAGACAAATGCAATCTTTCTTTCAGAATCACAAATACCAAACCCCTTTCATTCTCTCTCTCTCTCTCTCTCTCAGTCTCTCTCTCACTAAACAGCACAGACTGACAGACCAGGGCAGCTTAATAAAGCATGAATCCTCCTGGAACAGCAGTTCACACTGTTATGATCCCTCTCTCTCTCTCACACCAGCGACTACAGGCTCCCCTCTCCATCTATCACTCGCTCATTCTCGCTCTCTCACACACACACACACACACACACACACACACACACAGAGAGAGAGACTCAGGTCTAGCAGTCTGCTAATATTTAAAGGAATAGGTCACCCAAATTTGTTAAATCTCATCATTTCCCTGCCCTCATTCCACTCTTAATGAGTTTCTGAAGAACTTCTCAAGACTTTAATTACAGTGAATGGAGACTAGAGCTTTCAAGATTCAACAAAAGATACATAACACCATAAAAGTATCATAAAAGTAGAAAATGACTTATAAGCCATAATCCAAGAGTTTTGATGTTAACTATTCATTAAAGTTCTGCTGTTTTGTTTTTTCATGCCTCTTTTGTTGGTTTCATGACCCATTTGACCAGGATCCAGAGCTGGTGCGGAACATCTGTCGGTGGGTTCGGCAGGCTGTTCGGATCCCGTTCTTTGCCAAACTCACCCCTAATGTGACCAACATCATGGACATTGCCAAGGCTGCACAGGAAGGTATTTGGCTGTTTTTATGGTAAATTTATACCGTTTTTTAAAATATTATTGCAATATATATGAACTGTTTTTATTTTAATATACTTTAAAATGTAATTTATTTCTGTGATGCAACGCTGAATTTTAAGCATCATTACTTCAGTCTTCAGTGTCACATGATCCTTCAAAAATGTTTCTAATATACTGATTTGCTGCTCAAGAAATATTATTATCAATGTTTTGCAGCTTAATTTTTATTATATTTATTTATTTATTTGTTTGTTTATGTGTTTGTTTATTTATTTATTTATTTTTTTAAACCAGTAAGTTTGGGGTTGGTTATTCTATTTTATTTTATTTTATTTTAAAGAAATTAATATTTTTATTCTGCAGTTACATTAAATTAATTAAAAGTGACAATAAAGGTATTTATAATGTTACAAAAGATTTTATTTAAAAAAAAAAAGTTTTTGTTTTTTACATCTGTTCATCCAAGAATCCTGAAAAAAATTTATCTCAGTTAACAAGAAAATATTAAGTATTAGCAAAAACTGTTTTCAACATTGATAATAAATAATATTAATAATTAAACACCAGTAATAATGATAATAATAATAATAATAATAATAACTGAGCTCCAAAAAACATAAGATTGATTTGTGAAAGTTCTTGTAAATTGTAATATTTTACAGGATTACTGTTTTACTCTATTGTTGTTGACCAAATCAATGATCTTTCTTCTTTAAAAAACATTTTAAAAAAATTATTATTGCAAACTTTTGACTGGTAATGTATATAAACATCCTTTTGTTTTTACTTGTCATAATTTATATATAGAAGTCTTAAAGGTACAGTTGCGAAAACTGCCTGTTTAATTCTAAAGGTCAGAGAATGGTGGAAAATGGTCATTTCAAACTAAATGACACATTTTTGGTGCAAGAATCCTTGACTAATGTTATAAATGGACTTCAGGGAAAAGAAACAGAAGTGTAGAACATATCCTCTATAAACCAGTTTCCCAATCCGGACATTAGATCTGCCCTAGAAACACATTTCCCTTCACGACCTCGACTAACAGCCTGACGTCTCCTGTACGAGTTTAAAACAGAGCCGCAGGTTTTGGGCTCCAGATTTTTTAGGAATTTGGCCTCCCTCCCTCCCCCTTCCCCGTGCCTAATGTCTCTTCCCTGTTGGCACAGGTGGAGCAGATGGCGTCACAGCCACCAACACGGTTTCGGGGCTGATGGGACTCAAGGCAGACGGCTCTCCCTGGCCTGGCATCGGCCGTGGAAGGCGCACCACATATGGTGGAGTGTCTGGTGAGTGTCACCCACCTCACTGGATCCATTTCTTTCTCCTCTGAGGTTTAACGGCTGTGTGGCACAAACAGACTATGCGTTTTTTCCCCTGTTAAAGGTGTGTGGGAGTGCATATGAATGCGTGTGCATGTTTGTTTGTTTGTTTGTGTGTGTGTGTACACTGGTCAGGAGCTCTAATAGAGCAGACAGATGGAATGGAGGTTGGTGGAGTGCTGAAATCGGAGAACAGCTTATCTGCAGGGCTTTTGCTACAAGATAAAACAGTTTGTGCACTATAATGTGAAATATGGACATCTTGCTGGCATACATTATACAGGGCTTGGTAGCAGCACGGCTCATTTTCCACGCCATGAGGTGAACATGAGCACATTTGCACTTTCAAACTGTGTGTTTTATTAACTTCAGGTCATAGAATCTTGTGGAACAGCATGGAAATTAAAATAAACAAATAAATAAGTAAATAAATACATAAAATAAATAAGTGTGTGTCTATGTGTGTGTTTGTGTGTGTGTGTGTGTATATATATATATATATATATATATATATATATATATATGTAGCCAAAAGTATTGGGACACCCCCTTCTAATGAAGAGATTTGACTACTTTAGTAATTTCCATGAGTACAAATCTTAATGTTTAAGAATATATACATTTACTGTCTTATTGTATTATTTAAAATTAGCATTTAACAAATAATTTAATAATTTATATATTGTATTGTAATTATAAAAAATATAAACAGAATTTTGTATTGTAATTATAAAAATATTAACATCATAGTTTAATTTTAATATATGTTTAAAAAAATGTATAATTATATTATAATTTCATATAATACACCAATATAACATTGTTAAATATTATATTTTTTATTTATAATGTGTGTGTGTGTATTCAATTATAATTAACATTTTTAAGTTATAAAATAATTAAAAAATATATTTTGTATTGTAATTCTAAAAATATTGGCATAACAATTATAAACATTTAATTTAAAGGTATATTTGAAAAATTTTATTACAATTTTATATAATACATCAATTTAACGTTTTTTTAAATATTATATCTTAATATTTAATTTTTATTTCTAATGTGTTAATATATAATGTGTAAATTTGTATTTCTAATGTGTAAATATATAATCAAAAATATTTAAAAGTAATATTACTTTTAAATGTATTACTTTTGTTTATGTTATAATGTATATATTTAAAATATTATATAGATATAACTTTTTTTAAACATTTTATATAACTTTAAGAATTTCTTGGTTTAAATAATTTTGAATTTCAGATTGGGATCACTTTTAGACCTCACTTTTTTTAGTGAATAGTTTCTGAAATGGCTTGCAACTGCTGAACTATAATTGCTTTAGCTGGGTACTGTTTCCTTTCCTCTGCAGTGCTGCGCTCTTGTCTGGTTCTGCTGGCGATCATGGGTAGATGAGTCTGGACAGAACCAGCAGGCACGTCTAGTTCATAATGTATTATAGTTCTTCAGGAAGTTCCCAGATAACCTCTCCATCATCTGAAGAATTACGGTGTGAATATTTTGTTTTATGAGTGTGCAGCAAGAGCTTTCAGGAGAGTGTTTTCATCCTTGGTGTTGAGCATCAACAGAGTGCTTTGAAAAGCGGTCCTCTGGTTGCCATGGCATATTGACGTTCTCCGCCGCCATACAACTCTCTATGAAGACATTAGACAGATGTGTCTTCAAAAGAATAATGTTTTTCTTCGCCACACTATGGGGACCATGCTGATGGATTTCACACTGATATCTGTCCACTGACATCTGAAGGATTCTGACTGTGGCGCTTTCTTTAGAGCATTTTCATTTCATTTATTAGTTGTGCTTGCTAAGCTAAGATTCACTTAGTGTTGCTCATGACCTCAGATCACGCTGGTGGAGAGCAGATGCTATTTTCACGTGGTGAACGACAAAACATCTAAAGAAATTTAAATGAAGTGACAACATCAACAGAGAAAAGTGTACTTAATGCAACCAAAAAGCTTAATACACCAAAATGTATTTAGTTCAGTGAAAAACTTGTGATAAAGAACAGCATTCATCGGATCATTTGAACCGATTCAAAAAACAACTCAGAGCGGCATTTTGACCAAAAAAAAATAAATATATATATATATATATATATATATATATA
>JAFVLL020028886.1:13943-29343 GCA_021397915.2 Tor tambroides | reverse complement strand
TAACTACTTTTACAGGATGCTACATCCACACCACTAGGTGTCAGTATAATTTCAGGATGGTGCCAAATCAGCAGATAGATAGATAGACAGATAGATAGATAGATAGATAGATAGATAGATGTACATTTTCGAGCCATTTTAGAACAAAAGATATTGATGAATGATGATTTGTTTGTGAAAACTTCAGGGTTAGTAAAGTTTACTAAAAATAAAATACAATAAAAATACTAGTGCTGTCAATTAACTAATCACACATTTTTTTCTGAAATTAATCACGATTAATTGCGATTAATCCCACCTAACATTAAAGTTTTAAATATACTTTTATATTGCAATAATTTCACATTCAATCTTCGAATTAATGTAGAACCAACTTAAAAACAGTATGTATTTTTTTAAATATTTGTTTAGTGACATCTTTTTTATGACTGACAGCGAGTATCACTGATACCAACTGATGTCTCTATGAAATTATTTTTTTGTAATATTTAACCATTTACTATAGCCATTCAACATTACAGTATAACTGAGAGCTATTTGCAATTTTAACGTTTATTAGACTTTTAAAAATAACAACTTCTAATTTAAGTGAATTAAAACAATCTTCACATAAACCCATTGCAATAAATAACATATTTACCTGTGCCCTTCGGCAAGTAGGAAATATACAGAAATTGAATAAAGTTATCAACTTTGTTCTTTGATGAACAGACATCACAGCAGCTGGGTTATTAGCTTATTTGGCTGCTATTACTTTAAGAGCTGACGCTGCTGAATGTGATGCAGATCTGACATGCATGCTCATAGTTTCATTCGTGCTTTAATATGAAATGATACAGGCTACAGTGCGCGCCGCCGTATTTGTGTGTGCAATTGAAGAAGGTGAAGTGCGCGTCTGAAAATTTTGATGTGGTTGTAAAGACGTTCTGCCTCTAAATAAATGCAATTCTAGTCAAGTAAAAAAGAGACAGAAGCAGCAGTTGTGAGTGTAGTGGACAACCCTATCTCCGCCCCTGCTTTAACTGTGTTAAATATTTTTAACGCCATTACACTGGAAAAATACATTTTGACAGCATTAATATATATATACATATATAGTATCTCAGTGATAGTAAAATTAACGTTTGTACGCAGATTTCACGCACAAATTCATACATATGCTTGGATCGTGAATGAGAAGCACCAAGTGCACCTTTATGAATGCTAGAAAAACCTAGCATATTGTTCCTATTTGATGTTCTTCCAACATTTGATAGCAGTTTGTTCGCAATTAACGCCAGCTGAGAGTTTAGCAAATAAAATGGGGAAAACAAACAAACAAACAAACAGCAGATGACATCAAGCTCCTCAATTACATGTCGGTGACCAGATTGTCTTGTTCATTACTCCTCCTGCAATGCCCATCTCAGCAGATGGAAGTCATCATTACTGAAGCTTTTGCTCGAAGACCGACGTCATGCACACACACACTCTTCGCAAGCTCTGTTTGCTACCTCATTGATTTTGTTTATTGTTTGTCTCTTGGCACTGGGAGGCCTTTTTTAACACACGATGCAGGAGCGTTCCAAATTGTTCTATTAAGTGGGTCATCATTTCCTATGGTCTCCTGAAAGACAAAAGAGCTTTTGTGCATCTCTTCCTGCAAGGCAAAAGCCCCCTGCCTCCATTCTCCCGTTGTATGCACATTAGAAAGCGTTTCTGGAAAACAGTCTAATGTCTGTGATTAATAATGGAAGATTGTGAGGGGATTTGAACACAAGGAGTGCACGTGTACCTCAGTGTTTCATGAATCGGATGGAAATTTTGGCACGAGCCAAGCGCGTCTGTATGCCACCATGAATAAAGTCAGATTCTGCGTGTGATCTGGTTTGAAGGTCTGAGTGTTTAAAATGGACATTTTTGCCCCTGGAGCTTGAGCCTGCGCCAGTGACTCAGCCCTGTAACTAATAAATGACGTCGGATACATGTGCTATTCAGGACACTTAGAGCAAGGAAACGCTTTGAATGAAACTCAATTTGTGAATTTTCTCGCTTGCTTTCGAAGATACTATGATTGATGAAACTGGAAGACTGTTATGGCTGTTGAAACTTCTGTAGCATTTCAGCATGCAGGATCAACACCTTGTCCTGGAACAACATTCCTGTTAACTAACCAGCTTTTGGGATTAGTTTAGGGTTAAAGTTACGCTTAGGATTACAGGCTTGAACTGCGTTATATACTGTCATATATTCATTTTTACCCTAAGATTTTAAAGGTTCTTGTTGAGGTTAGAAATTGTTCCACTAGCATGTCTTGGCTTGGCTAAATTACACTGACTAGCAAAATATGCATTAGCTTTCTCAGATGTTTTTACACCAGAACTTTTATCTTTACAAACAAAAAGCTGTGCACGAATCTTCAGGACAGTGCAGCACTGGTGCATTGTTTCAGCTTTCTTTTTTCATCCATTGCTCAGATCAGAGGTTTTCAAACTGAGGTTCAGGAACTACAGGACGATTCAATAGTAGTGGTTTTCAATCTTTTTGACTTTGTCCAGCACAACATGTGAAGGATATTTTAATTTAAGAAGAACTGGGAGTGTTAATATAACATTAAAAATGATTAACCACAATTCCTCTTTTGTGATTTGAGAAGATCAAAAATTTTGATTCAGTATCAATAAAAACAATAGTTATTGAGGGGAAAAACGTTCACCTTGGAAATCTCCTTAGCTAAAAGTTGACAAAAAGAGCTTTTTGCAGAGTGTTTGTTGTTGTTTGTTTGTATGTTTTTGAAAATGGATCAAAAGTATTGATGGCGTACTAGTGACAGAAAGAATCAAATCAGAGTTTTTCCAGGCTGTAGTGGTATCTGAAAGGACAGTTCACCCAAGAAGGGAAATTCTGTCTTTACTCACCTTCATGTCTTTCCAAACCCATAAGACTTTTGTTCATCTTTGAAATGCAAATGAAGGTATTATTTATTGAAACCTGCCAGATTCCATTGACAAATTATGTAACCAAAACTTTAACGCTTCAAAAGTTCATGAAGACAAGATAAAATTATTCCAAATTATTGACTGGTTTGATCCAAGTTTTCTGAAGAGACACATCCATGTAGGCTTTTATTGTCTTATAAACATTGATCAAAGCACATACATAGAGACCAGCAAATATGGCAAACGGAAGCTTGCTTGACGTGGGTGAACCAATGAGGTTTGCTCTTGCATGTCACACAAACATATTTGGTCTTCTGCAAGAAACAATGAGGTTGTTGTGTCTTATCAAAAATCTAATCACTTCAGAATGACATGAAGGTGAGTAAATGATTACAGAACTGTCATTTCTGTGTGAACTATCCCTTTAAGGCTCTTGGCTTTTTTAAGACCTTGATATGTCCTACAGTTCATGAAACCATTTCATGCGTCTTTAAATCAAGCCCACAGTTCATTGCATCGCTCTGTGTGCTTATTTGACAGTATTTCACCAATGTATGTGTTAGCAAGCAACTGATAATGCAAACCTTTGTAATAATCTGAGTGAGTGATTTTAAAGGACAAATTTATATGTCGCCCTGGCCATGTAAAGTTTTTGTTACACCTTACTCTTCTCACGTGAATTTCATAAAGTCAAATAGAATTTATTTCTATAGTGTTTTTCACAAAATACACTGTTTCAAAGCAGCTTTACAGAAAATGTTAATATTTAGAATATCTTCATGTCTTTATTTAGCAGATTAGAGCTGGGCAATAATAGAGTCTCTTTTTTTTTGCGACATTGCAAGCAGTCAAGATGTTGAGGTATTATATGTATCAATCCACACTAGTATATCCAACTTTATATAAAGAGCAGGGCGATGATGTATGCAGTATGTATGCATGTACTGTATATATCCATAATGATGCCTCCTCCAGTGAAAAAGTCTATCCCCTGTTGTCCTCTCACATCAAAATCCACCAAAATATTTGTTTAGAACTGTTTTGGACTGTTTGTAAACACTGCTTGATCTGTACTTATTTCTTTCCTGAATCAGACAAAACAACTTCACTGGAGAAAACAATATTTTGGATAGAGGACTGAAGCAAGGGTTTGAAGTTAAAAACGCTTTAATGACAGATTTGTTTTTTATAAACATGCAGCTTTTCACTTCAAAAGTCGTTAACTGATGGACTGGAGTGGTGTGGATTACTTGTGGATTATTGTGATGTTTTTATTAGTGCTGTCAAATGATTAATCACGATTAATCACATCCAAAATAAACATTTTTGCTTACATAATATATACTGTGTATATTTATTATGTATATATAAATACACACATGCATGTATATATTTAAGAAAAATGTTATGTTTATATAATAAATATATATGTATATAATATAAATTATATGAATATAAATATATACATGTGAATACATGTAAATATTTTCACAATATATACTGTATGTGTGTGTGTTTATATATACATAATAAATATACTCAGTACACACACATATATTATGTAAGCAAAAACTTTTATTTTGGATGCGATTAATCGTTTGACTGCATTAGTTTGTATCAGCTGTTTGGACTCTCATTCTGACGGCACCCATTCACAACAGAGGATCTATTAGTGAGCGAGTGATGTAATGCTACATTTCTCCAAATCTGTTTTGATGAAGAAATAAACTCGACTACATCTTGATTGGCATGAGAGTAAATTTTCAGCAGATTTTCCTTTTTTATAAATTAATTCACAAGATGTGTGAGAGTTGCGCTATTACAAACTGTACCGTGGCTTTCTGTTTATATGCAGCATTTATTATCCTACAGATACACTTTAGAAAAAAATCAAACTACCCAGCTGTCAGTTTCCCCCAAGGACCGGTCACTCTCTGCTAGATAACCTGATTCCTTTTGTGTCCTGCGTGTTTTCCGATGGTTTAGCCGAGCTCACAGGTGTTCAGCAGCACGCGGCGGAGAGGAGGAGTCGGGTTGGCCAGCGGGCGTGTGAGCTATACAGTAAGTCAGTGATGTGTGTCTGCTTTGTGGTATGCGGACAGGCATGTGGGCATTGACACGCTGGTTCCTCCCCTCCATCTGATTAATGGCTGTGTGAGAAAGCAGCCACCCTTTCAGGCCCCTCAGACTTTCCAAAATAAACAACTCCTGCTCTCTGGATTACTATCGATCCGAGCCGCCGCTGAAGACGAGCGTGCAAGGGCGAGATCTCTTTCCCCCCGTTTTCACTTTCCCTGTAATCTGTCTTTCTCTCAGTTTATCTCCAGCCTTTCAATCCATCACTCAGACAATCATCTTGTCTTTCACCCTGCAATTGTGGTTCACCTGGAGTTGATGTCTTTGTGTCTTTTTGGAGGTAACCCTTTTATTTATATGACGAACGTTGTGCTTAACCGCTGTAAAAGCATTTAAAGGCCACTAAAAAGAAGTATGACTGCCAGCGGAGGGATAATGTTATTAATGTCAGAGATCTACAATGCCCTTGGCATCTTCTCAGCAGATTGGTATGTCGTCTTTGCTGAAACCTGTTATTATAGTCTCCTGAGAAACACAGAAATGCAGCATGCAGAGAGGCCAGCTTCATGCATGATGTTCAAAATATGCAGTGTTTTTCTAGCCATTCCTTGCATATTTTTCCCCAGCCAGTGTCTGAGTGGTCAGTTGACTGCCATCGTCTCATAAAGATGGGTTTGCATAAGGTCTGGTCCACTTCTGGCCAAGAACCGCCCACTTGAGAAGAAAATGAGAAAAGGCTGTCTATATAGCTTGTTTTGGTTTTATGTGTTGTTTAGTGGTGTGTTAGGTTGAACTTATAATAGATGGTATTGGAAAAATTTGAGTAACTGCACAGCAGTTTAGAGAAACTGCAAAAGAAATTACTGGGAAATTATTATTATTTTTTCTTTGTTTTTGTAACCTGGATGGTTTTTTTTCATCCAAAAATAATACTGATTATCATGGACATAAATTTTGTGGATAAAACAAAGCAGAATATACAGTATAGTACACTAACATTAAAAAATTTGGATTGGTTAGATTTTCTCTTTTATGTTCACCAGGGCTGCGTTTATTTGATCAAATACACAGTATATATATATATATATATATATATATATATATATATATATATATATATCATCATACTACAATTTAAAAAAGTTGTTTTCTATTTTAATATAATTTAAAATGTCATTTATTTCTGTGATGCAAACTGAATTTCCAGCATCATTACTCTAATCTTATCACTATCAATGTTAAAAACAGTTTTCTGGAACATTATAAATGTTTTGTAAAAACATTTAAAAAATATTTTGTAACTTTGTAAATGTCTTTACTCTCACTTTTGATCAATGTAATACATCCTTGGTGAAAAAAGTATTATTTTCTTTTCTTTCTTTCCCCTTGATGCACACACAATCACAATAATTTCTGTAAATAAAAATAACTTTTAAAATACAAAGCCACTGCAGACCACAGTTTTTGTAGGCTGCATATCCAAAACATCCCAAGAATCTGAGTGTTGCTGAATGACTTCACTGCTGTTTTACACATCAGTAAATCAAGACCTTTAGCCACTGTGAACAAAAGTGAAACATAAAGCACATTTAAATGCACCTATAAATGACACAATAGCAGTATAGTATAAAGAATGATTTTTATCTTAATAAAGTTGTAAATAAATCAGATAATCTGAGTATGTTTTAACAGAAAATACCATTTCAGTTGTATATGTACTTCAAAAATTCAGTGTTATGTTTCTCTGTGATACATAATTGTGAAGCCTGAAATGAAATTTGTTTCTACGCCAATTTTTCCAGTATATGCGTAGGCTAAATGAAATGCTGCAGTTGACGCTTTTTACAGTCATCTGCAGCAGCCATAATCATAAATCTGACTATTTCTTAGATTTATCACAATATAATTGATGCTTAAACACATCCTTCAAGGCAGCATTAAATTTGCCTCTGTAGAGCCTCTGGTGAGCAGGGCTTCCCCCTGAGCCACAGACAATGGCATCTTTTGAGTACGCCAGACGAGCACTAGGACCCAGAGAGCGCTGCATTATCTTCCAGGGGTTGCCTAAGCCTGAGCGCACACCCCTGCTTAGGAAAACTGAGATAGGGAAAGAGAGAGGGTGAGACTAGAGGAACGCGGCTCTGTTGTTGTGGTCACTCCAAGAACATGGAGGAGCTGAAGTGCAGAAACTGACCGCCGCCATCGGGAGGACAGGAATACATGAGGAAGGGCTTCTTCAGAGCGGATCAGATTAAAAGGTGACTCGATTGTTGATCTCAGGGCACGCGTGCGAATGCTTGCGCGCGTTTATGAGTGTGTGTTTGTTGTGGAGGCTTCAACAAAAGAAGGCTGGAGTGTGTTTGGGAGTGTAGGCACGGTCTTTACGTACGTCTTCAGAAGGATTGTGGAAATGAGTCATCGCTGTGCACGAGGGGAATACTTGTGTGTGTGTGTGTGTGTGTGTGTGTGTGTGTGTTTGGGGTGCTCTTCCTGTCTGGGAGGAAGACGGCACTGTTTTTACGGGGAAAAAGCGCAAGGCTGTTTGTTAGGGAGAGAATGGCGCGAGACAAAAGTTCGCAGTAGATTTGAAAGGAAACACCACAGTTTTGTCAATAACTTCTCATCTGTGAGGAACCTCAGGAGCGTTTCTGCGGGGAAGACCGGTTTACCACAGACTGCTTGTGATCTCTGTGATAGCCTGGACAGATGGTGGTAGGCGTGTGTGTGTGTGTGTGTGTGTGTGTGTGTGTGTGTGTGTGTGTTGTGTCTGTCAGGCGGAAAACTAGTTAAGAGAGGCAGATCTGATGAGGACCACAGCAACAGCAGAAAGACGCCTCGGTCTGACTGGCTCAACACAGCTGATTGTACACATGAAAGCTGGGCGCTTTTAATCGTGCTGCCACGTGTGTGTGTGTGTGTGTGTGTGTGTATCAATGTGTGTGTGAGTGTGTGGAGTCTGTTTACACATTTGGGATGCTGATTTAGATTCTTGGGTGACTGTATCGCAGTGTTATCAGCCAGATTGTTTTTCTATTTTTGGTATTAATGCTGTTTTGTGGTGCTCAGTTTGAGATATGTGTATTTGGTCAAGTTTGTTTGGATCAAATGTCCTTAGAAGACTGTAAAACCTGAAATCAGCTACAATGTGAAGACCAGTCAGCAGGTCCCATGACGAATATTTCTTAATGAACCACAAAAATGAAAATTCTGTCATATTTGCTCACCCTCATGCTGTTGCAAACCTGTATGACTGTCTTTGTTTTGTGGAACACAAAGGTATTTTGAAAATTGTTGGTTATCAGATAGTTTTGGTTACCGTTGACTTCAGTTGTATGGATGAAAAAACATCTTCTGTGGAGAAACGTTGGAAAGAAGAGAAACCCTTCTTTGAGCGAACCTAATGTGTGAGAAAACAAATGTTTTTGGCTTTTTAAAAACCTGCTTCTCATTTCAGGTGAAATGTCTGCTTCCACTTTTTAGCACTCGCATACTCTGGTCAATATGGTGAAACTGTTCCAGTGCGGTAATACTAAATATCAGCACTCTTGGACTGCCAGCCAAAAAAATGATCTGTTGTATGATTTACGCTTTTATTTTTTAATTTAACTTTTAAGTTTTATAAAAATCTAATACAAAAACACTACAAAAATATTTTCTTAATTAGTATCAGTATGAAACTTTAAACTTAAAATGAAAAAATAAATTGTTACTTGAAACAATATAAATGTTAACTGAAAATAAATTAAATCTAAAAAAACTCAAACTTGTTTTATTTCAGACAGTTGCCAAGGCAGCATTTTTTTTTCTCAGTTTAAGTACTAAAACATCTAAAACTAAATGAGCTAAAAGTAATAATAATAATAATAAAAAAAATCCGTATAGAATATGTAGATGTTTCTCAGAAAATTAATAAAAAGTACAACAAAATTACAAAAGCTTTTAGATTACTAATTTACTTTTAGACTACTAAAACTAAAATTAGATTGAAGCCAAACTATAAAAATAAAATCTAATTCAAAAAAATGTACTAAATCTGTAATAGTATATCAGAGACACTAAAATATCACTGGTCAGTATTTTTGTCTTGTTTTGAAGTCAAAATATCTTAAAATCCTCAAAAAAAAGAGAAGTATTTACTTGAAGTAAAATATATATATATATATATATATATATATATATATATATAATATAAAACATGAATGAAGGGAAATAAATTTAGTGAGGTTGATACAAAAACTTTTTCTATATATTACTTTACTTTTATTTTTACTTCCGAACAAGACCAAATACTTGAAAATGATTTTTGCCCTGTGTAGGAGTATGAATGAATAAATAAATAAATAAATATATATAATAAAATATAATATAATTTTTTAATTTTTTATAAAAGCAGTGTAGAAATTCAGTATACTGTACTTCACAATTCAGTGCACAACAATGTGTAAAGTTGGTGAGGATCAGTCCTGGAATGCGAATCCAATTCATCTAAAGGCGCTAAATGTGTGGAGCACCACAAAAACAAGTGCGTAATTGTAACTGTTTGACCACATTTTTACTGATATGATGATATGATGTAATGCTCCAAGATAATGAGTTTCAGGCCACAAATCCAGCTGTACTGATGCGAGAACAGCCAGAACACTGTGTTTCCTCTCAGTGTCCTTGAACTTGTTTGAGAGAAAAGAGCAAAGCGATGAGCGAGAGGGGTGTTTAGTTTCAGGGGCTGATGTCATGACTCATGATGTCATGCTGTAGTCTGACTGATTGCTCTGCAGCTCTGCTTCTGATTGGTCGACAGCTGCTTTGGCCGTGTGAGTCAGTGACTGATTTTATTTTTATTTTCATAAATATTTACTGGCTGGTTGGTGAAAGTGGTTGGCACTGTACTGTCTGTCTGTGTCTGTGTGTGTGTGTGTGTGTGTGTGTGGTAGGGCAGCTGTATATTTGAAGCATTTTGAGCACTGTGTAAGTATGTCTTGTCTTATCCAAACTAACCCTCAGTCAGCAGGAGTAATGATTAGCTGTGGTTATCTTTACAACTGGAGTATAAGCTGCTATAAAAACCCAGATTTCATGTGATGATGATGATGTCATGCCTTTGTGACTCATAAGTGATTGATCGTCTTCGCCACTGGGCCATTGTGTCATTTTCTAAAATGGTTTAAACAAGGTCTGTTTATTCTTGAACATTTTTTTTAGGTCATCGCTATTATTATTGCTTTTTATTTTAGCATTATTTCTATATTATTGTAGTATTTCTTCATATTTTTAGATTAGCTTTTATTATTATGTAGCTTTTAGGTTTAGATTTTCAGTATTTTATTTTAATTTATTTTAAGTTTTAGGAATTTTGTAATGTATTTTTCTATTTTTATTCTTTTATTGGTTTATTATTCTTTTATTACTTAAACATTTACTTTTCATCTAATATAAATGAAAAAAATAAATAATAAATAAATATAATATTATATATATATATATATATATATATATATATATATATAAAATATTAGTTTAACATGATGTACTAAAATAACGAAGTAAAACTAAAATATTTTTTGTGAACATTTATTTTTATTAAACTAAAAGAATAATTAATCAAACTATATAGACATAAAAATGACAAAAATACATGACTAACCCTAACTAAAATTAAAGTGGAAATAGAAAATATAAAAACGATTCATAGTATTAATAAAAAACAGTGATAAAATAATGTGTGACCTTGAAACAGAAACTCTCGTGTCCTATGCAGCCACAGTGATTGGGTTCATATTTTGGATTTATGTGCTACATTGTCATCCTATAAACCTTATGAAAGAGAAAAAAAAATTCCTTCACAGCATTCTTTCTCCCAACCTTGTCTTTTTTTTTCCTTCCCTCTCTTGTGGACTGTAAAAGTGAAAGTGTCAGCTCACTTACAGCATGGGTCTGAGTGCACCGGCTGGATGATCTCTCAGACTCGGCGCTTCAGAGGAAACCTCATGGGTCAAAGAACAGCTTGAGCTGAACATTTCAGTTTTAGACATTATATTATTCAAGCTGAAGTGTGTCATTTTATGATGTAAAATACTATCTCCTATCCCACATCCTGATGTTCAAAGTCATCTAGAAGTAAGACATTCATAGGTTGGATTTTCTGAAAAGTAATCAAATCATTCTAATATTCTGATTTGCTGCTCAGTTATTAAAAATGGTTCTTATTATTATCAATGATAAAAACAATTTTATACACACACATTACCAGTGAAAAGTTTTTGAACAGTAAGATTTTTAATGTTTTTTTAAAGAAGTCTCTTCTGCTCACCAGGCCTGCATTTATTTGATCCAAAGGACAGCAAAAACAGTAACATTTTTGAAATTTTTTACTGTTTAAAATAGCTGTTGTCTATTTGAACATATTTTAAAATGAAAGTTTCTTTCTGTGATTTCAAAGCTGAATTTTTAGCATCATTACTCCAGTTACATGATCATTCAGAAATCATTCTAATATTCTGATTTGCTGCTCAAAAAACTATTATTATTATTATTGTTGAATTTTTTTTTTTTCAGGTTTCTTTTATGAACAGAAAGTTCAGATGAACAGCATTTGTCTGAAATAGAAATCCTTTGTAACATTATATGTGTCTTTATCATCACGTTTGATCAATTTAAAGTATCTTTGCTAAAAAGTATTAATTTCTGTAAATTAATACTTTTATACACACACACACACACACACACACACACACACATATATATATATATATATATATATATATACAGATACAGTTGTGCTCAAAATTATTCATACCCTTGGTAAATATGATCAAAGGTGGCTGTGAAAATAAATCTGTATCATTAAACCTTTTGATCTTTCATTTTAAAAATTTACAAAAATCTAACCTTTCAATGGAGAATAAGAATTTAAAATGGGAGAGAAATCTCATTATGAAATAAATGTTTTTCTCTAATACACATTGGCCACAATTAATCGTACCCTTTTATTCAATACTTTTTGCAACCTCCTTTTGCCAACATAACAGCTCTGAGTTTTCTCCTATAATGCCTGATAAGTTTGGAGAACATCTGACAAGAGTTCAGAGACTATTCCTTCATCCAGAATCACTCCAGACCCTTCAGATTCCCAGCTCCATGATGGTGCTTCTCTTCAGTTCACCCCACTCCTTTTCTACAGGGTTCAGGTCAGGGAACTAGGTTGGCCATGACAGAAGCTTGGTTTTATTCTCAGTGACCCATTTTTGTTTTGGTTTTGATGTTTGTTTGTGGATCATTGTCCTGTTGGAAGATCCAACCATGGCCATTATAAGATTTCTGCATGGACAGTCAGTTTTTAATTTTTTTTTATCTCTTGGTATTTAATTTAATCCATGATGCCATATATCTGAACAAGATGTCCAGGACCTCCAGCAGAAAAATAGGCGCACAGCGTTAAAGATACAGCAGTATATTTCATTGTACACATGGGGTACATTTTTATGTACCAAACCCATCTTGTGTGCACCAAACCCATCTTGAGTGTTTGCTGCCAAAAAGCTCTTTTTTAGTTTCATCTGAACATAGAAGCCAGTGTCATTTGAAGTTCCAGTCGTGTCTGACAACTGAATATGCTGGATTTTGTTTTTGGATGAGCGAGGATAATTTTTCTTGAAACCCTCCTGAACAATATGTGGTGATGTAGGGGATGTTTTTTTTTTTTTTTTTTTTTTTTGAGGCTTTCTGACTCCAAAACTCAACTAATCTCTGCAGTTCTCCAGCTGTGATCCTCGGAGAGTCTTTGGCCACTCAAACTCTCCTCCTCACCGTGCATAAGGACGATATAGACACACGTCCTCTTCCAGGCAGAATTGTAACATCTATATATCAAAGAATATATTTCTGATGTGCAGCAAAAGATTGTTGAACTTCACAAATTCAGAAAGTGGCTGTAAGACAAAGGCTAAAGCATTAAAAATCCCCATTTCCAACATCAGAACAATAATTAAGAGGTTACTAACAACTGAAGATGTTACAATTCTGCCTGGAAGATAGATATATATATATATATATATATATATATATATATATATATATATATATATATATATATATATATATATATATATATATATATATATATATATACATACATACATACACACATACACACATACACACACACATACACACATACACAAACACACACACACACACACACAGGCCACAGGCCAAGCGACAAATGTGAGTAAAAAAATCGACTGCTCAGATATACAGATTAATCTGTATAGTTTATGCATATACAATTTATAGCTTATGTGAAGATTGTTTTAAAATCACGTAATATTTCAGAGCCTATTAAATGTTAATTTAATAGTTCAATACTTTGTCAATACTTCATTAATAATAGGCTACTTAGTAAAAAGATGCCATTAAAAGCATATTTAAAATATACTGTCTTGATGTTTCTACATTAATTTGGAGGTTCAATGTGAAATTATGACAATATAAATAGGCCTATGCAATTAATCATGATTAATTACAGAAAAATGTGTGATTAATATTTTTTTTAATCAATTGACAGAAAGCACTAACGTTAACCTTTTATAGATTTTAGATTTCAGTTTAATTTCTGATTAAGAGATCGGGACGGCCCCCTTCAAATTTTCAGTTCGATATTCTGGCCCTCAAATGAAGCTAATTGAATAGCCCTGCTCTAATCCGTTAATATGGATGTGGAAAAAAATATGCACTGCAAACGGAGTATGTGTGAAACTGTTTGCCGAAAACATGCAAGGGACAAGAATCTCAACGTTTTTTTAGGGACAAAAAAAGGATAAATGAATAAAGCTGTTTGTTTTTTTTTGTTTGTTTTGTTAAAAGTAAAGGACAAATTAAAAACATTGTAATATGTTTAGTCATTGTAGTAGTAATAACTGCCTGTTTTTGCAAAAAGAGTTTCATGGCCGGTAAAAAAATTTTTTAGCCGGTAAATTTTATCACATCACCGGCCATTGGCAGGTGTGGCAAAAATTAGTTTTCATAAAATAAATATATATAACATTATGAATGTTTTTCGCTTTGCTGTCACGTTAGACAGTGCACAGTGTTTGGTGAGGAAGAAGTGTTTGTTTTGTATGATTTTAAAAGGAAATCTCAGGTGCGCTCTGATTGTTTCCAGCAGGAACTCTGACGCAAGAACAATCATCTGCTTTCTGAGCAAAACTCCACAAATAAAATCACCCATATGGATCTAAAAGACTTTTTTTCTCCCTTGGTACTGAGTCTATCATTACATCACTGGCAGGTTCACTAAGATTTCTGTTTCCCAGATCTCAAGCAGTAAGAGCAGAGTTTCAGATCTCTTATGTGGACTCCAGTCACATTTTCATGAGCTGGTCCCTCTGCTCCTGTGCGTCTCCCTTCGCTCTGTCTGGACCGTGCGTGGGCTTGTTCTTTGGCAATGCAAAGGGGAAAAATACCTTCCTGTATGATGTCAGAGTTAAACACCAGAGCAAAGCCGAACACAGTCTGAGAGAGGCCCTAAACTCAGTCCCTATACCAACAACAGCAGGATCATCTTTTTTCACCGGCGTTCATACCTTAATAGTCCTTTCGGCCGAGGCTGTGGCCGCTCCATTCATAGCGCTGGTCATCTGAGAACGGGCTTCTGAATGAACAGCTGTGACGGTCATGAGTGCGCTGCGGGTCTGGTTTCTCCTGTCTGAAACGTTACTAGCTTGTATGGAAAAGTCCACACATGCAGGACATAAACGTAGAATGGCCTTAGCTGACTGTTTGATGCATATGATGAATAATGAATTTGGCTACATTTGTGCTTATTTCTTTACCGGCTTACAAGAAAGTGCTTTTAGAGTGTTGTGACAAAGCTAGTCTGAGAAGTCACTCAAACTCCAAGAGGACCTCAAAAAATGCAAACAGGTCACTAGCAATAGTAAGAACGTAGTTTGTGGATTTTAGCTTATTGTGTATGTGTGTGCAGTTTTATTTGGAGTGGAGATTCAGTAAGCAATACTCAATCTCAGTCTCAGGCAGGACAATAATCTGGTTCATATTTATTTTTGTGTGTAAGAGTGAAAAGTCGAAACTGAAAATGGCTGTTTTAACAGAGTTGATAAATAGACATTAAATTTTTAAAAGAATTTTGTTTAAAAAAATTCATGTTTATAAATGTTTATAATTGTGTATAAAAATATTAATTTATTTTTGTAACATTTTTGTAGTATATATAAACCTTTTATTTTTATAAAAAAACATATATAAAAACATAAAAGAGGGAAGTGGTGTGTGGCCAAGTATGGTGACCCATGCGTGGAATTTGTCCTCTGCATTTAACCCATCCAAGTGCACGCACACAGTAGTGAACATACACCCGGAGCAGTGGGCAGCCAATGCTGCGGCGCCCGGGG
>JAFVLL020028886.1:0-13844 GCA_021397915.2 Tor tambroides | reverse complement strand
AATTTATTTAATACACAAGTTTCACAATTTGAGTTGAATTACTGAAATAAATGAACTTTTCCACGACATTCTAATTTATTGAGATGCATCTGTATTTCCCATATTTCCCGTTTTGGTGTTTAAGAGTGAAAAATGTGGTAAAGTTGAAACTGAAAATGGCTGTTTTATCAGAGTTGATAACTAGACACATTAATTTTTAAAAAATATTTGTTTATAAAATAATGTTTATAAATGTTTAGAATTGTTTATAAAAAGATTAAATTTTTTACATTTTATAGTGTAATTCTATAGTGTGTATATATAAACTTATTTTTATATAAAACTTAACTGTATATAGAAAAACATGTTTTTTAACATTTCAGGGTTTTGGTTTTGAAATGCTTTTATTCCATTTTCTAAAAAAAAGTTTCAGTTTAATGTCATGTGGTGCAACTATGTAAAACATTACATATTTCCCTGCAGGAGTGGAAACATTTTAATCATTATTTTTATAAATGAATTATTTTATTTATTTTACTGATAATACATTGATAATATAAGAATTCTTATAAACGATTATTTTTGTTATCAAATCAGAATATTAGAATGATTTCTGAAGGATCATGTCACACTGAGACTGGAGTAATAATGCTGCAAATTCAGCTTTGCTTCACAGGAATAAATTATATTTTAAAGTAAAATAGAAAACTATTATAAATTGAAATAATATTTCACAATATTAAATAAATACTTGAGTCCATTATTTTATTGTTTTGTATTGTTTTTAATTATATAATTGTACATTTAAGTAAAAAGGTATTTACAAATATAATGACTATATAATTAATATTGACCTTGTTGATACAGGATTATGCAACAGTCCTCTCTATGATGTCATTTCCTTTTGGTCCCACCACATGACTTTGATTTTCAAATATTAATAAGCAGTGCATCCATTTTGTTAAAATATTTTTTTTTAAATATTCTTTTAATAATGCTTTTTTCCTTTTTTCATTATGATGTCAGGACAGCTTTATCACTTTTTTTTTTTTTTTTTTTTGCACTTTTGTACATTGTCTCCCTAAAAAAATCATTTAATTTGTTGCCAGTGCATGTTAATAATAGAAGAAATATACTAGTCTAGTCAGTGTATGTGTGAATTAATAGATAGGACAAAAAATGAGCATCATGCTATTGACCCACCTGTGACCCGATTACAAGGCTGTGCATCAAAACAGCTGCTAATTATCATCATCATCGCTGTATAACACACCATGACCGATATCCTTCTGATAGCATCTGTTTCATTTATTCATCTTCACTGTAGCGTTAAAAAGTCTAGTCCCTGGCCAGTGTAGGGAGTGGACTAGGAAGTGGACTGCAACTGCTGGAGGATGCGAACGGGATTGTTTGAACAAACTGACAGGACAAAGACGCGGGGGACCGCAGTGGTCTCACAGAAGCGGCCGAGTTTGATGAACAGCAGAAGTGTGTGGTGTCTCGAGTTGGACAGATCACAAAAGGCAAGTTTGATGAATATGTATCTGGTGCTGGACTGTCAGCTCTCACGGTCCCTATCTCATCTTCCTCCTCCACTTCTCCTCCTGTTCTTTGTGCTCAGATCTGTGGATGTGTGGCTTCTCCCTGGAGCTTCTGTCTAATCATGGTACCATCATCCCTCAGTCACGTTTCCCTGGCAGGGCCTGTCAAACAGCGTACGCTGGAGGACGCGTTGACTTTGAAATGCTGCTAATGACTAGAGGATGTTCTTTTTTCCTCTCTCTGCTGATGGTCAAGGGCCAGGAAAGAGTTGGGTAACAATACTGGGCTGCTAGTCATTGGTGTTACCTGCGGGAGCAAACTTCAGGCTGATGGCGAGCGGCCCGTCCTCCTGTTTGCTGGAGATAAGTGGTGATGCCACTGGGCCGAAGTCTTTGCGGTTGTGTTTTTGAACCACTTCGACTTCAGACTGAGAGTGGAAAAGTTTTGTAAATTCTTTTAAGACTTGAATAAATGGACACTTTGAATGTCCTTTCATTGACCTTTGGGTGGACCTTTAAGGTTTTAATAACGACTATGCAGGGGCCCGGGGCCAGTGCTGTTTTAAGCCTGACTTCTGAGAGTAGAGGTCTGCTCTCTGCACCAAACTTCACTCGCAGACCCTCGGGCTGAGAGCGCTCAGGTCACCTTCACTAAGCTCAGATCAGACAGGGGAGCAGGGGAATAAAGCAAATGAGCGCTGTAACTCTTCCAACGGTAAGAGCCGGTGGGTAGCGGCGGTTCATACGGAACGGAGCAAGTTCTCACCCCGAGTCTATTGCGTCGCGAGTCGCGACCCCCGCGGGGAGCACTGTGCGCTCCGGCCCCTTCGGACAATGAACCTTCACCTTGCTGCAATTGCTCATGGACTTTTCTGATGTGGCTGGCTGAAAGGATGGACCGTATACTTTGATCTGCGCATGGCTTGGCTGATTGGTTGGCCGTATGTACATGGCCTGGTGTGCCCTAACACTGTTGTCATGGGAACTGAGGAAATGGAAACTAAACAAGTCTTTTTTTCAGTGCTGGAAAGGCGGGGGAATCTCCCATCTCTCTCAATGCTGGTGTTGACATCGAGACAAAGGTCTATTATTTGTACTCTACGTACCAGAACTGAAATCTCATAAGCGAGATGCACCTCAGGGTTACGTGAAGGCGCTTTATTGTTGAAGGATTTGTTTAGCAGGTTTTGTGGAATTTAAATATTTTGAATGAACTCGAGTCCATTGAGACGTTTGCTTTGATTTAACTCGTGAGAATCCCTGCAGTAATGGTTCTAATTGATCGCATATTATTTGTGGTTGTCATTTGCAATGCATTAAACAAAGACTTTTTATGTCTCATGGTGTTTTCATTTATAGGAATAGTCCCCTTTGTCTGGTAAATCACTTCTTTGATGTTTTATTTTTTATTTTCCTTTTTGTTTTGCCTTTCGTTTTATTTTGGTTTGGTTTATTTGTTTGTTGATATACCGGTAGACACAATAAACTGGTAGAAATTTGTCAACTGGTAGAAATTTTAGACTAGTGTCTCTATCGCAGTTACACTCACATAAGGTTTCCATGCTGTTCCGTCAAAAAAGATTGTCACTTAAATGCGTTTTTAAAGGGAATGTTCACCCAAAAATGTAAATTGTCATTAATTACTCACCCTCATGTCGTTCCAATGCCGTCAGACATTGCCATTTGAATGCGTTTTAAAGTGCTGCAGTTTAAAAACAAATGATTTAAAACTTTTTGAGCACAGTAAGCAGCGAATATTTTGGTTTGAGCGCACACACCTGAAACACAAACACATTAAGCCGCTTCTCTCACAGCACGTGAGTCATTTGTGTCTTAAGTGAACATAAACTTTTGAGAAAGAAAACACGTGTATCAATATATTAGATCAGTTCATTGGTCTTAAAGTGACAGCAGTCTAATAAACCTGCTGCTGTTTGTGTAATTAATGTTAATCAAACAACAAAAGAAAGAAAATCTCTTGTTGCTCTTGAATGAATCAGTTTAATTTAATAGGAATAGGAAACTTTAATAGGAATAAATGTACATTTTATTTGCACAGTGAAGACTATACAGTGTTTTTATTTTTTTTGGTACATGATACAATTTTAGTAGTAGCCTATTTCTTATTTCTATTGCTTGAAGTTTTTTTTTTTTAATGTAGGCCTATTTCATTTGTTTGTTCTTTTGTAGTTTTTTTAAATATCATAATTGAAGAATTATGAAATTTCAGTGGTATCAAACATTTTGATATCATAACCTTACTTAAAGCAAAAATATATATTGATATCATGAAAAAAGATGATGTGAGATTTTTGTCATTTACCACCCATATTTTTTTTATTTTTTTGTTTTGTTTTATGTTTTGTTTTGTTCTGCTTTGCTTTATATATTATAATTAGTAATAATAATTTTTAGTTATATAAATTATATACTGATTTTAGTCTGGTTAGTGATGTTTTTTATGCTAGTTGCATCATCTTACAAAATTCATCTTTTTTGACTGGTGTTATGGCCCTTATAAAATAAAACTAAATAAATAAAATAAAACAAAAAAGGTAAATTGACTTTTTTTATTTGCAGTTATGCCAGCATGTTTCTATTACATCAAATTAACTGAACATTTAATTTAATTTGATTTGATTTTAATTCAATCCATGGTTATAATATTCATATGCCATATTATATACATAAGGTACATTAAAGAACATCATAATAATACCATGGTAATTTGTGTACATTTGTTGTAAGTAAAGCTGTCAAGCTTGCAGTGTCTCTTTTGTACTGAGCTGAAATATCTGTTAGATTTGAGGCACTAATAGGCAGTCGGGCTAGCTGTTGTTTGCAGTTTCCAGTTTTCAGATCTCTTTGGTCATTTGTCACAACTCTCACCTGAAATATCTTGCTGAATTCCCCTTATTTCAAAGCGCTCCACAAGGGCTTAAACAAAACCAGTTTCAAACTTTGTTTGTGAACGCTAAGATGTAATTGATTCTTGAGCGTAAGGGAAGTTCACTGGCAGCCCCAACGGTACCCTGTTCGAGTAGTTTGTTGTCATAGCAACAGTAAAATTAGCTGGCCCTTTTCTGTCAGATGTAATATTTAGTGGCAGCGCCACCACACAAAACTGCATATCGGGTGTATATATGTTCGTTTAAATGTTCCTAGAAAACAGCCTCACATTGTAACCCTTGATGTTTGATGTGTCAGTCCACTACATTGACGACTGATTTGTTTATATCCCTGCTGAAACCCCCCCCAGCTAAAACCAGTCTAAGCTGGTTGACTGGTCTTAGCTGGTTTAAGATGGAAGTAGATGGTTTTAGCTGGACCCCCATCCTGGCTGAGCTGGTCAAGTTGGTCTCCCAGCCTGGTCAAGCTGGTTTTAGCTGGTTGGTCAGCCTGACCAGCTAAGACCAGTCTGACCAGCTAAAGAAGTGGTCAAAACCCCTCTAAACCTGCCTGCAAACCTGCTATGACCAGGCTGGATGACCAGCTAAAACCACCCTAAGCTGGTTAACTGTTCCTAGCTGGTTTAAACTGGAAGTAGATGGTTTTAGCTGGACCCCCATCATGGCTGAGCTGGTTTAGCTAGTCTCCCAGCCTGGCCAAGCTGGTTTTAGCTGGTTGGTCAGCTGGTCTCCTAAACTGGTTTTAGCTGGTTGGTCAGCATGACCAGCTAAAACCCCTCTAAACCAGCTATGACCAGGCTGGAAGACCAGCTAAAACCAGCCTAAGCTGGTTGACTGGTCTTAGCTGGTTTAATCTGGAATTAGATGGTTTTAGCTAGTCTCCCAACCTGGCTAAACAGGTCTCCCAGCCTGGTCAAGCTGGATTTATTTGGATTTAGTTTAGGGCTGCACGATAAATCGCATGCGATATTCATGCGCATCTTGTCAGTAAAGCCGGTTGTGTAATCAGCGGTAAATCTGCTTTCAGACGGAGCAGCATTTACTATACAGAGCCGTATTCACTGACAAGCTGCATAAAACCACGTTCACTCACAATGAAATGTATAATTTTATAATCTAATTCAGAAATATTAAACACTTTTAACTTTATTAAATGTACATGCTGAGTGACTGATACATTTTTTTGTTATGGAATACGCTTGTTGGTTCGCATTGAGTTCGCCGTTTTAGTGTACGTTTAATTTATTTTCAAGATCTGTTGTTGCTTTCAGCATGGCTACAAAAGTCACGTAACATGATATTCAAACTCACATTAAACACTATTAATGTTGAATAAAGCACATAATGAGTACCTGAGATTATCACTGTCATAGTTTGTATGATGTTGTTCCAGCCGCGACGTCTCAAATAGAAACTTCGCATGTTGCCGTTGCAGCTGGTTAGGATAAAAACTCAGATTAACATGGAAAAGACACCTTTTATTGCGTGTTGCGGCGTCACGTCGTGTGTAGTTAGGACACGGTGTTAAGGCCTGTTCACACAAAGGACGATAGCCTAACTATACAGATAATGATAAAGATATAGTTCTAAAAATCTTTCTCAATATTAAAGAATAGCAGAGTCCACATCACAGCTATAACGATAAAGGCACAGAGAAACAATATCGTTCGAATCACTTTCGGAAAGATTGTTTTCCAGCTGATAAACGATAAAAACATTGACAGCCAATCAGAATCAATCCTGCTGTAACGAGCTTGAGAATTGAACGAATTCAGACGAGCGAGCGCTTAGACGATATCGTTCACTGGAGTGGACGCTAATATCGTTATCTTTATAGTTATCGTTCTTGGTGTGAATGGGGCTTTAGGCTGATTTCAGTTGTTTTTTTTGTGTGTTTTGTTTTTATCAGCAGGAATATATTTTTAACGTAATATTTTTTTCGTGCAGTTAGAATATATTACATTCCTCAGTACAGATTGATCACAATATATGTTTTTTTTTCACCCCATATAGTATGGTTTTTTTTTTTTTTTTTTTGGCAAAAATACTGTGGTATTCCTTGAAGTACTTTGGAATATCATGTAAACACTGTGCTAATAACAAAGTACCATGATATTACCATCATTGTAATACCAAAATACTTTTCATTTCTATTATTTTCTCATTATTGGACACATTCATAGACTAGAATCAAATAGTGGACTATAACAGTTTTCTGTAGTATTTTAGTTTAAAAAAACACAGTGTTTGTTAGTATCTAGTTGATTCCAGCTGGAAAACCTGCAAGTTTGTTTTCCTCGCTTGTGATGTGGATGCGATGCCGTCCACATTTGTATAATCTGCCTTATAAACGCAGCCATGCCTCGACTGACCCCAGGGAATCTCTGCTCCAGATTGCGAGGCTGGATAATATTCTCGCTCCGTTGCCGTGGATACAGATGCTGTATTCGCCATGCAGAGCTAGCTGTCAGCTGTCAATCAGTGCGAGTGAAGAGAGTTTCTGCTTTGACATGTGAGCGCGAGTGTCAAAAGCAGCCCTGAGGCGTGACTGTGCATTTTCCAAGGAGTGCTCAGCTGCATATGCTGTTATTGACTGATTGAATCGCTCGACATGCACGTGCGCCGTATGGATAATTGTGTGTGGGTACATGTTGGCATGGGTGTCAGAGAGAGAGTTAAAAGTGATGGGTAATGCTGTAGGGAGAGATTAACTGGATTTCCTACTGTGACTTGGGCAGTGTGTGATAAGTTCGTATTTAGATTTTATGCATCTTCAGATAGCGGCAGGATTACTTCCACTAAAATCCAACCTCCTGCTAACCTTACCGCCCAGAAACTTCAAACAAACACAAACACACACACACACACACACACACAAACACTGCTGCTGCAAGAGAAAAAAGGTTGTAAAACCATTGTAAAAAAGGTTGCATCATTGTTATAACATCATTATTTGTATGGAAGCATGAAAAGAAAGGTGATTGTTGCATTGCATCTCACAGCTTCTCATAATTAAGTCCTATTTTTTTATTTCTCGCAATTGTGACTTTATATCTCATGGATGTGACTTTATATCCCATAATTGTGAGAAATAAACTTGCACTTGCGACTTTTTTTTCTCATAATTGCAACTTTATACTTAAGTGCAATTGTATTTCTCATAATGACTTTATAACTTATAATGTGACTTTAAACTGCACAATTGCGGCCTTATTTCTTTTATTTCACAGTTATCGGTTTTGTTTTTTACTCTGAAACAGAAAGTTTCCTTATCTTATAATTCTTAATTTCACAATAATTCAAACCCAGCAATTAAAGTTTGGTAGAAAAGTTGAAGGGGAGTGAATTATTTATTTACTTAATGTTGGTCACTGTATTCATGGAATATACATAACATCTTATTTCCAACTTTTATAACACATTATTTAAACCCTTAAACTTTATTATTGTTCAGTCAGCCTCATTTAATTCTGACTCCTTATCATTTTTTCTTCTGTGGAAGACAACAAAAGATCTTATGAAGAATGAATGAACATCCGTTTTCCATAGAGGGAGAGTGAATGCTCATTTGTACTGCCAAAAGTGCCTAAAGTATCAAAAAAAGTATTTTTGTGTGCCATATTTCAATTCTTCTGAAGCCTTTGGATAGGGACAGACTTAATTTACGTTGTTATTCATCTCCTCTGGAAACCTAAAAGTCTAAATTTTGTGCAACAGATGTTCATAAATGCTACTAATTTGACTGGTGAGTTTAGCTGAAGTAGCTTGTTCACTCTGTAAAGTTTCTCCATTTACACTAATATACTATGAATTTTGAATCTGAGTAGATTAAGCTTGAATAAACAGCATTTGTTGCCTCAACTCTGTCTTTTTCCTGTTTGCTGATCTCACCTCTGAAATATGGAAGTGGATTCTTGTTCTCATGCTGATTTTTCAGTCTCATTTCTCTTTGGGAGTTCACAGAGTACACATTTGTTTCATGGGAACCAGTATCTACAAATATAAGAGATTAACTTAAGATGCAGTGATTTTAGCCTCATGTATTTGTTGATTCTGCAAACTACACAAACCAGAAAAACTTTTAGTAAGTTTATTTACTGGAGTACTGGAGGTTTATTTTTTTTTTTATAAAACTTGCGATATGAAAATTGCGATATGGCTTGGTGCAATTATCAAATCGCAAAGGCAGCGTTTTTTTTTTTTTTTTTTTTTTTTTTTTAAAGAGTGAAATATTCAAATTATAATTTATTTTATTTAATATTTTTAATAATAATAATTTATTATTATTAATTTTTTTTTCTTTAAATATTTAATTTTAAACTATTTTTAACATCTTATTATTGATTTATATTGATATGTAATATTGGTATATAATCAATATAAAATCTGGGGTCTTTTTAAATGCAGCTTTAAATTATTTTAAATCATTTGCATTATTATAATTATATTATTTTTCTTAAATATCTCTGTTTTATTATTATTATTATTATTATTATTATTATTGTAGCCATATTGATATATAATCCCAAAAATACTGGCCAGATTGTGCAGCTCTACAAACAAGCACAAACATAACACAAACAGACCTGGAACTTTTTTAAAGGCCATTTTAAATCACAGTTTTTAATTACAAAAATTGCAATTGTGTGTGAAATGCTTGTCTGCCGATGCAAACAAATTCAGCTTATATAAGAGCTCCAATTATGCCACTTTTAATTTTTTCCCCATAAAAACCAGCAATCACTTGACGGAGTGTTGTCTCGTGTCTCTGCAGGAGCCGAGGGCTGCATGGGTCCAGTGGCCATGCCCCCAGGGAAGAAGGCTGAGGGCCCCAGTAGTGGGAGTGTCGCGCGGGGTCTGAGTCAGCTCTACCAGGACACCGAGGCAGCTGACCTTTCTCTGGCCCTGTCCGCCTCCCTCAGCCGGGCCGAGGACGAGGAGCTGACCAGCCTCAGCTGGCTGCACGAGAGCACCGATCTTCTGACCAGCCTGGGCCACTCGGGCCTGCGCAGCGTCAGCCCCCTGCAGGACGCCAACGGTGGCCGCGAGCCCTCCTCCTCGCCGTCGTCCTCCCCTGAGCCCAGCGAGCCGCCCTACCACCTGTCCACCGGCCCCAGCCGCAAACCGCCCTACTCCTTCAGCTGCCTCATCTTCATGGCAATAGAGGACGCTCCCTCCAAGCGACTTCCCGTCAAAGACATCTACGGCTGGATACTGGAGCACTTCCCCTACTTTGCCAGCGCCCCCACTGGCTGGAAGAACTCAGTGCGTCATAATCTGTCGCTGAACAAATGCTTCAAGAAGGTGGATAAGGATCGCAGTCAGGTGAGGGCTTGTGTTGCACTGAGATTAACTGAGGATCAAGATGTAACAGAGCCAGTTGTTTTATTGGAACGCACACTTTCATCTTCCTGAGTGATTTTCCATCAATAGTTTGTCATCCTGATGGCTTTTAAATACTTTACCCAGAGGCGTTCACATGTTCTTGAATGCTTTCCATTTCCAGTCTTTCCAAAGCAGTTATGAAAACTTAGCTTTTACCTTTATTTTTGGGCCAAAAAAACACATTTTCCAACTTCTTAGAAATGTACTATTTGTATTCATGCAGGTTTCATATGAGTTTGACAAATTTTTATACCAGTTTCAGTAAATGTTTGAGTTAAATTATTTAAAAAAATGTCAAGTACTATGCTAATAACATTTTCTGGTAACACTTTATTTTATGGTGTCCTTGATACACGTTACATGTACTTACTATTGTAATAACAATAAATTATGGATAATTACATGCAAGTAACCCTAGACCAAACCCTAATCCTAACCCTAACCATGTAGTAAGTACATGTAGTTAATTAATATTACTCGGTACTTAAATGTGTAATTACACTGTAACAATGACACCTTAAAATAAAGTGTAACCCATTTTTCTTGCACATTAAATACATAATCTAAATAATAATTCCAAGTTTTTAAATATATTTTTAATATAAATGTAAATTTAGTGATTTAATTTATGAATACAATTAATGAATTATTCATTTATAATTATCATTACCACATGACATTTTTACAACCTGAAATAAACTTGTCATAAAAGGTCAAATTATATGATATTTTGGGATATCTACTGACTTGGACTCACAGTCATGAGGGTCTGCAGGGGTCCTTTCTATGATATCATATCCTGTTTTTTTTATTTATTTTTTTTTTTAGTTGAACCACATAAATTTTGTAGGTCATATCACATGACTTTGCAGACAAACGTTTTTCAAATATTAAAAGCAGTAAAGCAGTTTTGTTCATTTTTTTTTCTCTAGGAGGTAATAAGAGATTATGCCAAACTACTTTAATTGTTTCTTTTAAAAAAATTTTTTTTACATTAAAAATAAAATAAAATAAAATTACATTTTTAGCAAATTTTTAAATAAATAATGACTTTTAAAAACTTAAATTTGAAATTTAAACTTTTTTTTGTACATTTTACTTTTTTTTTTTTTACATTATGTCCCCCACAATAAATAAGTAAATAAATTTTATATAGAAATTAAAAGTCTGCATTTCAGCATATTTTTAAATAAATTAATAAATAACGACTTGTCATTGACCTATTAAAGCAGTATTAACCTTAAATCAAATTCCAAATTGAATTTATGACAGATTAGTTCTAAGTCATCAAAGGCGTATTATTATGGTTTGTTTTTAAGAGATTTTATGAATGTGGGCTGTGGAGAAGTAAACAAGTCCATGATTATAATCAAAATATAGTACAACTGCAATCAATGCGTGACTAATCAAAACACAATCATGCTTTTTTGTTCAGATATGACAAGTAATGATAAAATCGTACACTGACATCAAAACAGATGAAAAGATGAACGAATAGCAGCGTTTGCTCTGGCGGAGTGTGTTTGCATTCTTATGCGTGTGCGCCTGTAAGAGTGTGTGTGTACCTGTCTAAGCCATCATCCTGTCATTTGGTTCTTAACTACGACCAAAAGAGTTTTCCGTGTATATGTATTCCCATAGCAACCGAGCTGTAGTTGACTTGAAAAGCATGCTGTTTCTGTAGCAACAGCAAAACTGATTGGCTGCGTTGCTATGCGTGTGAGTATATCTGTATGTGTGTATGGGGGTAAAATGTGGGAGCATTTCAGGGAAGTGGCATGAAGCACAGTGATCTGTTTTGATGGGTAATGTTCAGGTTACTTGACCAGTTGTATCACATTTCACTGAGTACAAAATAAAGTAAATCTCTGGCAGAAGACCAAACTAATCTGCTCAAACTGACATGTTTATACAACCCTTCTAATATAGACTGTTATATATAAGCAATATAGGCTGGGATATATAGGTTGTGATATGTAGGGAATTAACAGAATTTAATTTGAATGTATGTGTTTAATTTAAGTAAGTTACATTTTCCATTCTGATTGGAATGGGAAATGGAATTTTTTCCCCCAAAATTTTTTTGCTTAAAAGATATGTTCGTCTCAGAATGGCCTATACTTAAATTATTAAAAGCCTCTTTTGATATGTTTAAAAATGGTATTCAATCTTACACACACCTCAGAAGGGTGTTTGAAAGAGAAGGGTAAATTAGTGGGTTAACAGCAGACTAAGTATAATGATTCACAGTGTGTTACTCAATAGCAGATGTTTAGACACCGAATGCTGTGTTAGATCAGTCCCAGCTTTCTTACAAGCCTCAGTCATCAAAGATCCAGCCAAACACCACAGGTTAAAGATAATAAATGTGTCCGCACTCCATTATGTGCTTGAATACTAATCAAATGCAATTTTCTGTGCACTGTGCGTGTCTGTGTTTTAAAGGAATCACTTTTTAACACTATTTTTTTCCCTGAAGTCCACTTATAATGTTGGTCAAGGTTGCTTAAGCCAAAATCTAATTTTACATGACTGTTTTTACCCTCTGTCTGACACTTTTAATTAAGCAGCTTGTTTTTTGTTTCTGTACCTTTAAGTATTCTATATGTGAATGTTATTACTACTAACCCAAGGGTGTCGATGATACTTGGAGAAAACATTTTGTTTTCTCGTTCCCAATCGTCTCAGTTTAGCTGGCACACGACCCTCCAAAACAGGCTCATGGAAACTCATTCTTCATCCAGGTTTTTTTGAGCCAATCACGTGAGCCATAAAAGCCATGTGGCTAAACGCTCCGAAGCTGCGAAATTGTGTCGTGAGAACACTGTTTGGCTGATGGCACAAAAATAATGCAAACGCTTGAAGTGGCGACTGTCCATTACATACTTTTAAAGAGTTTGGCAAAAACATCTACTATCATATAATGAGTCATATGCTGTTTTCTATTTTGAATCACCATAGATGGAGATGCTTTTCAGGTCAAGATGTTGTACACTGTAAAAAATGATCGTGATTTTAACGGTGAAAAACTGTAAAAATGCTACATTTAAAAACCTATTAATTAAGCTTAACCTATTAAGTTTCCCTACTATATAAAGTAAAAAACTGTATTGCATGTAATTTTACAGTAATATTAGGCATGCACAATATTATCGGAAGGTTATCGGAATCAGCCGATAATGAATTTGAAAAAATCATGCTGATATGTCACGAGTCTGTTTTGATTTTAAGGCTAGAACTATAGTTTACATGAATAAAAATCACGAACACTTGTAAATTAAATAATTTAATATATATAGATTTATTCGTTAATATGTAATATATTTTTTCAAATGGATTATGAAAGCTTATATACAATGTACTCTCATTAAAAAAAGAACTTTTGTTTTTGGTTCTGTTAGTTTATCAGTTATTGTTTAACGTTTATCAGTTCTACCTAATAAGTTTTTGCTCAAAAATAACCAAAATTAAAAACAATTTGTTTATAAGTTCCACACAGGAGAGACTTGGTGTTGTTTTAAAACAAAGGGAAATCGTTATCGGTATCGGCATTGGCTATCGGCCATCGGCCAAAATGATTTGAAAATATCGGCATATTGGATATCGGCAAAAATCTTATATCGTGCATCCCTAGGTAATATAGAGGTAATATAGAGTGGAAGTGAAAAAGAATGTATAATTTACAGTGGAAAAAAACATAAATTGACATTCCCAGAATTCCCTGCATTGCAGTTCACATTTGATGTTTTTTCATTGAAATAACTATGTTTCTTATTAGTTTTTTCTTATCAGTTCTGTACATTAGGGTCATATGTTACATCTAATCTTGTTAAATTAATGTTTATTGCATTATTTTAGTATCATGTGTGTTACCATGATGGTGATTAGTGTTTGTGTGAATAACACTGTGCACCTTCTATATATGTTAGTACTTTTAATCTCAGCTTGTGGAAAAGCTGCTTGTCAATGTATTACAAAGGTACTAAACAGATTTCAGTACTTCAGTAGGTTGGTATATTAACATTATTTC
>JAFVLL020028884.1:0-10215 GCA_021397915.2 Tor tambroides | reverse complement strand
GTGATAACAAGGCGCTCTGATTGTTTTTGTTTTAGAATGCTATCGAGGATATATTCACACGTTATAGAAACGAAAATGAGAGTGTATAAAATTGTTTTTAAGATAGAAAATAGACGATGAAGAATCAACTTGACGGAGCTCAAACTCAGAACACGTAGTCACAAATCAGCAATTGTGAGAACAAATTATGAGATGTTAATTCACAATTGTTGAGATAAACCTGCATATTTCGAGATCTTGGTCAGGGTATAAGCACCATATTTAATTTTTGTCAGGGATGAAAATGAGTCTATAGAAGTACAGTGTGTATAATAGATTGTACTGCTGGCTAACAACATGCGGAGGAAAAAAATTCAGTATAGACAAAAAGTGCATCAAACAGTTTTGAAAGTTGTGACTTGCAAAAATGATTTGATCTACACTCAGAAAAAAAAGGTACAAAAATTGTAACTACTATGTACCTTTAAGGTACAAAGGTGTATACCATCCCAGTGACGGCTTTTGTACTTTTTTTTTTTCTGAGAGTGTAGAGCTTTATACAGTGCTTGCCATTGTAAATACTGTAAGTCTGTCCCTCACAGCCTTGTTTTAATCTGCCAAAAAAGCAGTATGTCATCTAATCTGACTATAAATGTCTATAAAGTCACAATTACCTGGGGTTTGTCTGGGGTTCGAAACCCAATAAAGTCTTTCTTTCACAGGTTTCGTCTTCATGCTCGACCTCCACTGACCAAAGAATTTTCGGACTCCATCACTTCACTGCCCGCTAAATACGACAGCCAGTCAGAAAGCGCGTACAACCATTTCATTTCGATCTACGGGACACACTTCTTGCGGAGAGTCGACCTGGGCGGCCACGTCCGTTCAACCACTGCTGTGAAGACCTGCCTGGTTTCCATGAAGGGTCTGTCGGTACATGACGTGAGCAACTGCTCATCGGTGGAGGCGTCCGTCGTCATTGAGGGCGTGGAGTTTTCTAGGCAAGCAAGCTACTGCAAAAGCAAACAAAAGAAACTGGAGGGCCAAGAGCTTCAGCGGCTCCTTCTCAGACCGAGTCACTGAAATATTGGGCAGCAACGGTGAGCAGCAAGACATCCTCTTCAATTCAAGCAACATTAGTGGTTATGGAGTGTGACTCAAGTCATTGAAAAAGATCCCTGGAGTGGTTTCCTACAGCTTGAGCTCATTGCATATCCTGGTGAAAAACAACCCAGCTAGACAAGCCAGTCTACAAGCGGCCATCAGCAAGTACATCACAAAAAACACTATATCTACTGCTTGCCCCTCCAGCTGCAAAGTGGGCCATCGTAGCATTAACTGCGCATGCAAACGCAACGGTCATCAAAGTGTTGATAGTAACTGCTGCCCCAGTAAGCCAGGAGTGGCCACGTTGACCGTGACCGTGTTGAGCGCTAGGGGATTATGGGGAGACGTGTTCTCTAAAACCGATGGCTATGTTAAAGTGTTCTATGGAAGCCGTGCATATGAGACCCCTGTGATTTGGAACAACAGCTTTCCTCAGTGGAACTACAACATACATTTTCAAACTGTGGATCTGGCTCTAAAAACGTAAGTGGTTATGTTTCCAAAACGTAATCTTAGTTTCAGTTTCGAAATGGGTGATAGTGCTTGTAAAAATACCTGTTGTACTTCAAATCATGTCTATACTTGTCTTACAGACACTTGCGATTTGAGGTGTGGGACTGTGACAACCGGTTTGATGATGATCTGTTGGGAAAGAGTCTTCTATTGTCCCAGAGAAGAGAACCAATAAGAAGGAGTCATTTAATTTACGCATGGCTCTTTTTCGATCTCCTACATTGCAACGTGTGGCCAAAGTCTTACAGGGTCTTTCTGTGAGAAATACGCTCCTACGCCAGGCGGTGACGGTACTCTAAACTATTACCAGCCCTTTGGCGGAGAACAGCCCATTTTGTTTAAAAAATCCAATGGTTTTGTAAGAAATGTGTCTTTGTTGTAATAATACAACAACTGCAGAATGTAAAGATAATGGAAAATACTGATGAAGGACCTTCTAATATAAGCTTTATATTAAGGATTTTGCAGAGATACTCAAGGAAAACTGTTAGTATAAATCCAATATCATTGACTTATTTCTAAACAAATTTACAAAACTTATTTCAGTAGACACCTCTAATTAAGATTAAACAAAATGAACGCTTTCTGATGCAATAAAAACTTTCTTGAAAGAATTATTTATATTTTGTCTCTAGTGATCACTTCAGTCAAACTTTAGGTTGGCGACTGCTTATTTCACTCATTATAGTGGGTGAAATGAGGTCTTAGATTTGTGGGTAATAATAACAATTTAACTGTTATGTTAAAAAAAATAGCAGGGAAAAGATAAAACAAAGGTTCTGAGGAATCATGAAAGTAGACTTTTTTTTTGAAAAATTAAAAAAACTGTTGATTTGATTAAATATGTTCATTCATTTAGGGTTTTAATTCAAATTAGTCACTTTCAATGCATGCCAGTAAAAACAAACAGAATGAAGAAAGCCGTCACCTTTATTACACTAAATGTAACAATTCTTTAAGTCTATTGATTTAATACATTACATAGACTGACATACTTTGATACAGATTAAATAGAGAAATATTTCTGGTAAGCCAAAAATGTCCTGTGTTTGCAGCTTTTCTGAGCCAAACAGCGCCCCCTGTAGAGAAACACATGCTTTACACAGGCGGTATCTCCTAAACGCCTTCAACTGTGTTCAGTTCAATAATTTAGGCCCAAACCTCCTGAAAGCTGGTAAGTGATATTTACAGCTGTCAAAGACCTTATAAAAAAAGGAGTCTGAATTGATAACTACTATGCACATGTGTAATGGTGTTTAGTGGCATTTAGAAATTAAAAGCCTTATGGTCAATAATGTGCTATTGTTGAACCGCCAACTGAATGAGCACAGATGACTGATGAACGTATTTAAAGCCATTAAAACTGTCACTGTGCATTGGCATTTAAAAATATTTTATGTATGCTGCATGAATCTGTTATTACAGAAGCATTTGAAAATATATGAAAAAAAAAACATATGTAACAAAATGTAATTTAAATGGACAAATGGACAAAAGGTTTTGTGTATATCTTCTTCTTAGATTGGGATGTCCTTGTATGATTTGGAGCAATTTGATAATGGGATTACAAAAAAGTGTTTTATTCTTGACCATATATCCTTTAGACCAGTTCCCGCTGTTTACATTTCTGAGCTCTGCAGGGTCAGGACAGGGAACTGGGGCACAAAGATGCACTGAAGATCCCTCCCACCCAGATCATTTGCTTCAGAAGCTTCCCTGTGGGAGATGTTTCAAGTAGTTCAAACCAAGACCAACAGATAAGCACACTGTCAATGCTATATTCCTGCTCAACCAGGACCTCAACAGTTAAATAGTGCATCTGTAAGCTTTGAACATCCACACTCATATATTTTCAGTGCTTTAAAGTCAATGAAATTTTGACCCTATTTAATTTTATAATGCATGTTCCTTGTCCTGATCTTGTGGTCATCATTTGAACATCATTTGAAATATTTATATTAATATTAGTACTGATGCTGTCTAAAGAGAATTAATCTTCACATAAGAAGTCACATAAGAAAATTCTAAATATCAAGTTTTTATATTTAACTGATTTGATTCACTTAGCATGAAGATGCATTTAATCTTCAAAGTAAAAAAAAAATTCTCAAAGGCACAAGAAGTCCTAAACAAAATTTGATAAAACTTAATGTTATGTAGCCTAATTGTTATCAGAGATCTGATCATTTATAGTTCGGGCCATATTAAATGTCAATCAATCAACCAACCAATAGACTAAAAAAAAAAAGTTACTCAAACGTAATATTAAATGGCTATAATTAACCATTTTTGTCTTCAGAAATCACAAAATAAATTCACTTAATAAATATATTGGTATTGATATCAACAAAATTAACCTTGGTATTTGATCAAAAATAAAATATTGCTCATCCCTAATTCCCAATAGATAAATTTAAGTCTCAATTTTCTTTTTTTTAATTAAACATTAAGTTTCATTTGGAACTACATCATAAGTAAAACATGTTAATTAATTTAGCCTTTAAACACTCATTTTATCTGCTATATTACTATTGTAGATTGATGTATTGAGTGTATTAGTGTACATGTCTCTTAACTGTGACATTTGGGATCTGAGGTAAATTCAGGTACCTCACACCTCTAATGGTAAATAATTTTTTTTTTTAAAAATCTGATTTTAAAGGTTTATAATGTCTTGAGACCGAAGGCTTTTCAGTGCAGCTTACCCCTTATTTCCTTCTACTAGAATTAAATAGATCCGCATCGGTCATTTCGTCGGGCCTGAAAGAGGCTCCTGCTCTTCTATTTCGCCTAAAACAAACTACAGTTCCCTAGTTATCATGGGGAACGTGGGGCTGTTACGCGCTGCGGAGACACGCAGTACAGCAAGCGAGCGGAATGGGGGAGGGGCGGCAGGTAAAGTGAGACAGCGGCGCATGCGCAGAAGCGCTCCAGCCCTCTGCATCGCTCCCCTCCCCCCACCTCTTTTTTTTGCAGCATCAGTACCGCGTTCGGAATCGGCACTGCAAAGCTGAGTCAGAGCGCGCTGCGGGGCATCACTGCACCGCCACGGAGGACACACCATCACAGAACCAGGAACAGGGAAAAGGGGAAAAGGCCTGAAATAGTGCAGAGGGGGAAGAACAGGGCGCCCTTTTTTCCCCGAAATCACCTAAATCTGTGGGAAATTACACAGGAGCCAGACACTCGCTAATAATAAATCCACGAACGCAGCGGACATCTCAAGCGATATTTTTGGCCAGCACGGCGGGGAAAAATGAAGGATCGCACGCAGGAACTACGAAGTGTAAGTCTGTATTTCTGATGCTTTTCCCTTCATCTCCTCCCATATTCTCCGTCTCCTCACCGCAGCCGGGCGTCAGCAGCTGACATCTCACTGCTGCTTGCTCAGGGTTGAGCATTTATACGGTTTTCATACATTTTACGATATTTTTTCCTCACGCAAAGCACAAATGTAACCGTCTAACCTATAGCGCATGTGTAACATTTTAATAGCGGCTCTCACGCGAGCGCCGTTCCATGTGCGATGGTTCGATTTATCGATCAAATCGGGTTATATGGCGTAATTCGCGAAACGAGCCCCTCTACATTAGCATGCATGCAAACAGACAGACTACCTTTGATACATGTCGCCCAGGAGTGTGATCTAGGGTATAGACTGCTGCGGATAGTTAGCCAGCATCCTTACACTGATACGCACCATCCCAATATCTAATTCTATGATCACCTCATCATTAATTATTAACACCGATTTTTGTTAAACGAAAATATAATTCACCCGTACCGCTTCGCCTTGTTCCGTACCCTATTAACTCTGTCAGATTTTGGCGTCTGCACCGATGGGGAATTTTGAGCATCTCCACTAAAGCTCCAATCTGGATGCATGTACATCTTCCTTGGACGCATTTGGATCGTTGGGTGGGATGTGCGATTATTGCAGCACGCTTTGTTCCGTTCTTAGCCGCTATAATAAATATGAAAGGGGTGTAATATTGTTGCAAGCATCGCCCAATTGAGCTAAACGAATACAACATGGCCGCCAAAGTATTTCTATTTGTAGTCGAGACGGTATAGCGACTTAATTGCTTATTTATTTATTTTTTCAATAATATCGAAGGTGGGCCTTGAAGCTTTAATGCGTCGTCCAGCCTCCACGAATTTTCAGTCGCCGGAGATCAATTAAATATCGTAAAGGAAACGCCTGAACCCCGTGCACTGCACTCATCAGTGTATGCGCGTGTGGTGCGCTTGAGAGGGAGCGAAATTGGGGGTGGTATGTAAGAGAGATATGTATGTTTGTAAAAAAAAAAATATACAGCCTATATCAGCAACTTCACAACCCAACCCAAAGACGCGCGTCTTCTTCATCCGCTCCATCCTAAAAGTCTTTCGGACCGGAATCAGCCCAAGACTTCCCTTATTCCCCCGGAGACCCGGAGCATCTGATATCAGCCTTTGCTTATCAGACGCAACGTAGAAATGTAATCTACAGATAATTGGATTTAGAGAATTCGCAATTATACGTGATGCGGGTGCAGACTCCCCAAAGCCGCGCGTACTCTCTGTACGCTGCCACAGTGCTTTTAAACATATATATCATTAGTCTTGCTTGTAAAGGTGTTAATGGCTCAACGCGAATCTGATGCGACATGATTGGGCAATAATCACATTTTATGTAATCGTCAACATCACTGTGACGTATTGGTCGCGCGGTGAGGGAAGTGTACGGGTTACTTGGACTGTGGGCGTGCACAGGGCGAGCGTGTCTATGCATAGCTGAGACGAGCAAGGATAAATCAGACGGAATTCATTGACCTTGCCCCTTTCAGTATTCGGTTTCATTTCTATAGGGGAGAGATATGACATTAAATGAATGAGTGTGATTGAATGGTGTAATTGCAGCCTGAAGTATTTCTCATGAAAGCCGGGTGGGGATGCATTATGTTCCAACAGTGGCCACATTTCCAACATTTCACATTACAAAGACTGTCGATTTATGACTCCGATGAAAAAGTCAGCATAGCAGCCTCGTTCTGATAATTAGCACACTCAGTTTCTTACGATTGCACTGACAACGGCCAGAAGGACCCTACAGAAAATGAACCAGAAAATCAATGGCACATCTTTCGGATAATAGGCCTGTGGAGACCGGGGCTAGTTGTCACACAGGAGGAGAGCTTTCATTCATTGTTTTGCATTTCGTAATTCTTATACTCTTTAAATATTGCCAAAAAAAAAACTATAATATTTGTTTAATGGAAGGTTCTATTGTGACAACTTACCCCATATAGTGCGACAAAAAGTTAATGTGTCTTCACTGAACCTTTTTCTTGGCGAGGAAGTTGTTCGATAGCTTTTTTGGAGCCAATACTTTAAAGCATTGGCCTATACTGAAATTGACTTGAGAAAATAAATCTACAGTAAGAAATAGTCAGCAGAGTACAACGGTTGACGACTAACCTCAGTCTCACCTAATATATGTTTGAGATGCAATAATATGTGTGACTAAATCTATATCTTACGGTCTACAACAAAGAAGTCATTTCATGAGTGATGGCATGACTGTTTTTGAAAAGCAGATGTGGTTCATGTCAGCATTAGTGCGTTACTATATATTATTATAGTGTATCACTTGAACAAAATGATTCCAAATCGTGATACTAAACATGCACAATGTATTGCTGTGCTTCACTGTGCCCTGTGATGTCCTTGAGAGAGGCAAGGTTGAACGTTTGTGTCTCTCGGCCTTTCTCTTTCTTTCTCTGCCTCTCAGCTAACAGGCTTCAGCGGGAAAGTCATATTTAAGACTCCTAATGTAAATGATATAGGCAGTGAATTGTGCATTATGGAGTGTGAAAACTTTTGTTGGGCCTTCAGAATTAGGGATATTAAAGGATCATCATTTACTTATTCCAAACCTATGTGACTTTCTTTCTTCTGCTGAACACAAAAGATGATATTTTGAAGAACTTACCAAACAGTTTTGGTGGCCATTGGCTTCTGTTGTATGGTTAAGAAACACTGAGACATTTCTCACAGTATCTGTAATGTGCCACATAAAAAAAAGAAAGTCACAAGTAAATGATGACAGAATTTTTTATTTTTGAGTGAACTATCCCTTTAAGAATAAGTCGAGACTCAAAATTACAAGAAATGCCGAGATGTTGTAGCTTGTTAGTTAGTTGAAATATTGAAATGTTTGAGAATACTGAATATTAAAATTTATACTCAGTATGACTGTGCTGATGAACTTTTCTCAAATCACTTGAATGTAAGACATGGTTTTCCACATGATATGTACATTTCAGTTATCTGGCTAATGAATGAGTGAGAAAAAAACGGCAAAATGTGGAAAAAAAAAACAGCACATGTTTGTTTGATGTTGAGTGCATCAAAATTAATAAACAAATGAACAAGCAAGCAAAACAACATGAAAAATAAATGCAAATGAGTAAGTACCAATAAATGAATACCCCAGTTAATAACCACTGACTGTTGTTGGTGTTGAGTTTCACAGTATTTCTAGAGAAAACTGCATAAAGAATGAGTTTTTTGTTTTAATATGTTTTGCATCTAGCATGATGTCCAGATAATAATTTGTGATAGTAATAAACCACAGGTGTGGCCTAACTGGAAAGCTGGCAACCTGACTTACTCAGAAGCGCCAGGAAGGCAAAGATTATGTGGCATCACATACTGTATCTTGCCCAGTTTTGTCCAGAAAAGGAGAGGTCAGACACATTGTGCTAATTGATACTAAACGAGTGCTAATAGAACCCACAGAATATAATTTAGAGCAAGTATGATCATAGACAGGTTGTGAACTCTAAATGGCACATTTTGATCTGTAACTTCATTCACAATTCTTCATGAAGATATATTTGCTCCTAAAAAAAAGGAATAAAATTAATGATCAAAACTGAACAAAAACCACTTCCTTTTTATGTTAGCATTTGTTTGTGTCCAAGCAAAAATTGCTTATCAGCATATGCATAAAAAATGCATATCAGTAGATTTATATAAAAAAAGAGCATATTTGGTTGCAAATTTTTTAGTGATTTCATAAGGAATAGGGTTCGCCATAGGCTAGAAGAAGCATAACAATATAATGAACTTAAAAGGTTTCTTGAGTGAGTTCACTTGCTAAAGAGACAGAAAGTAAGCACTGTATAGACAGTGTATAAGAAACACATTTGATTGCCAAAAACATATTCTAGATCACTTCGGCCTAATATAACGTATCAAAACAGCTGATTTGTGACTTCTTCCAGTTGATCAGTTGCAAACCTGTTAGATACTCAGAATAGGTTTTTTCGAGCGTGTGGGGGATTAATTCTCTGGACAGATGGGATAGAAGCAGGGAACCCCAGTAGCCGACGTGACACACAGAGAAAGTATCAGAATGATAAGCAGCGAGCAACGCTACAGCTGACTGCAGTAAGAGCTGAGCTCATGGGGAAAGTGAACTCAGTAGGTGTCTTGTCAGCCGACGGGGCCGGAACAGGTAGATAATCATTGGCAGAGAGAGCGAGAGGGGAATATACGGCTGCATATGTGAAGTTGGCTGCTGCCCAACAACAGATGCAACAAATAGTTCACGACAGGTCGCGGATGGAAGGGAGGCGGTGGCTGTGTCCAAACTGGAAGAATGAAGCGCTCCGGGTACAGTGGCGGCCAATGAAACTGCAGAAGGGTTAAGTCGAATTTTCCCAAATCTTCTGATAAGGGGGAACTGGAAGAGGACGTAGAGAGCGGAGAAAGGAATAAGCAGTGGTGGCCACAGGTACTGTAGCAGATGGAGGATAAATGAGATGCATCATAAAGACATTTTGTTAGGAGATAAATGAAGGTTTAATGATTCAGTTGTGGGGTTATTGCACTAAATGAATGCCGGCTAGATTTGCTGATGCGCAGGAATTGGGTAAAACTGCTTTCTAATAGTATAAAATGAATTTTGAGCACTGACACTTGGGCTGGGAGCCTAAACTGATTTGGTTGGCTCTTTTTGCATTTTCAAAGCTCAGCAGAAGGTAGTGTAGTAAGGATTTTCAGAGGTTAAACTAAAGGCAAAATGTCTCAGCTTAAGATGCACAGTTTGTATGAATTTGTTAGTGATTTGTGTGGAAACTGAGGCTGAATGATTGTGGCCAGTAGTGACAATGGTTCAATGTCTAGGTCTATTTGAAGGACACATGGATTCTTCACAAACTACAACCAGATTTAGCAGAAATGTGGTCATGGGTGTGGACTATAAATGTAGTTTAGGACTGGAAAACTTCAGGTTAAGCTTTTCATATTGAAGTGAATCAGAGTTTCAGATCTGCTGTTAATACTTCTTTCAGCATACACATGAAGAGTTTATTTGCAAAAACAGTTAACGCAGAAATCAGGGTTTTTTTTATTGTGCATTCCAGGTAATATCAATCAGACTGCAGTTGGTTTGTTTTGATTAAGTAATGATAACTTAATTACAGGTAACTTACAAAATTAAAGTTCATTGAAAGTATGTTTTTTTATATATTAAAAGTTTGTTTTATACTAAAAGCAGATAACTCCAACAGTCGTTTTTTTGGCAAAAGCGGATATCTCTACATGTTTCAGAGTTAAACAAAAACA
>JAFVLL020028883.1:0-20561 GCA_021397915.2 Tor tambroides | reverse complement strand
TTTCAAGAGTGTCCTGGCCGACCAGTAGGCAGCAGGTAAATTCCTCATGACGATCCAGATTTTCCCCCCCTCACATCTGAAACGATCCACAGGCTTAAGGCAGCCAGCATGCGTTCAGTGCACCCAGTGGACCTCAAAACGAAGGTTAAATCAAACTAATAAAATGCCATTGTAAGTAAAAACAAGGTTGCATGATATTGTTAAAGTCAAGGCAAGTAATTTTTATGCATTTATCCTATATCTGTCTTTATAAGAATCAATGCATGCATACTATTTGATCGCTTCTAGAAATTCCAAAAGATATGCTTCACTTAAGGTTTTTACTGCAAGAAAATAATCATAATGATAACAACGCTGCTGCTTGTTGTGATCATGTTGCTAAACACACACAAAATGCTTCATTCTGCTTTAATTCTTATTGGTCTGTGTCTTTAATAGTGGTGGGATAGATACTGAGCTTGATAAGCCTATTTAAAGTAGTTCATTTGCAGAAAAGCTACTTTAAATGTTTGGTTGTACATAAAGATACTTAAAGGGGTTATATATTAATACATTATCAAATATATATGATTTCAGAAACAGACTAAGAGATAGAATAAGACAGATTTTTCAGGCGCAGAAAACAACAGAATACAGGTGACTATTAATCTTAATCAGATCACAACTAAACTAGAAAAAATAGAAACACCCTATAACTATAACTGATTGAAAAAAGTCAATAACATTAATGAACTTTTTAAAAATCAAAATTATATTTTTTAAAAAGTAACCTAAAATGCTTTTTTTTTTTGTTTAACTGATTTACTAAAAAATTATTCGGATTTTCTATATTTTAGTATGAAAGAGAAAGAAAAGAGTTTAGAAGAGTAGCCCACAAAAAAAGTGACTATACAAAAACTAAATTAGATAAAAAGTTGAAAAAAGTAGTTTTAAATTTAAAAAGTCTTTAAAAAAAAAAGATCCTGTTAATGGAAAAGGTACACTATGAAAAACAGATGAACTAGTGTTAAGCTAATGATAAATGTAGTAAAATTAGTAGCGGCCGTCAATTTTAGGTGCTTTCAACACAGATTTCCCACACCTTTAGACAATGAATTTTCATGACTTTCAGTCATTTGCAGTTACTGGATAAGGATTTTTATTACTCTTTTGCACTCACAAAGAGCCAATTAAACAATTGGCCTGGAAATTACAAATGTAAAATTCTCAGATATTTCCAGGTTGGCTGTGTATTTACACTTCACATTCCTAAACTCAGATTCTCAAACTAAACTCAAACTATTTTACATAGTTTTACCTGTAAACTAGTTTTAGCAACAGAAGCTAAAATATACAGCAGGCAGCTTTCTCTCTGCCTATTTATAGCCATTGTCCAAACGTCATGGCGGCCACCCTAGCAAGGTGTTTGAGCTCAATGGTGTGCCACATTCACGGCTCACTGTGTTCCACTCATTAATTAGAGAATGGGAGGCAGACTCCAGGTTATTAGGCATCTTTAGTGGCATAGATACAAAGAAATGAAGCCCAGTGTATCCACATTCAGCCCCAGAAGAATGCAGCAGAGGGCTAATGTGTCTCAGCGGAGGCCGTCAAGCTTAGAGGTGAAATAGAATGTTCCGTTCTGCTGAATGTCTAAGAACATTCGGTGGAGACGTGTGTTTCTCCGTACAAGCCCCATGTAATAGGTTTTGTTCTGAAAGAGACTGTGGGTTACTGTGAAATCAATGCTAAAGCAATGTTCAGAATGTCTTTTTTATAAGTCTTCTTGCTCACAATCAAATGTTGTGGCAGTCTTAAATTATATTTTTGCCAAATCTCACTACAAGAAAGAAAAAATGCTCAATTATTTCTTATAAACAATGAAACTGAGAGAAAATTGAAGGTTTTACTTAAAACTGAGGACTGGTCCCAAAATAGTCTCAAACTGTGCTTAGATTAGCCAGAATACATAAGTCTGCCATCAAATTATTATAATTATTATAATGTGTACTAAAAAGACTTTTGATTAGTACTCAAAGCAATTGTTTTTTGTTTTTGTTTTTTTTTACTTCTAATGAATTTTAAGAGAAATATCTGAGACATATACTTGAAAAATGTTATTTTCATATGTATTCATAGGTATTTGTGCATAATGTTCACATTTTTATTTGGTTAGATGAACTAAACATACAATGCAACATTGAAACACAATTTGGATGTATTGACAGCATCTAAATCATAACATTTATGCTTGCACAAGTATAGAAACATAATAGTGTGCATTTTGCAATTATGTAGAAATTTTATAATTATATCAAAACACGTTCACCTAATATAATATGTTTTTGCTAAATTAGAAATGAAATTGTTTTATATATCATATGGTGTGTGTGTGTATATATATATATATATATATATATATATATGAATGAATGAATAATAGTGAAAATTTGTATAAAGTCTACTGTATATATACTGTATTTTTCACACAATTGTTTACATTTTCTACACAATGCATTAAATATGATGGTACTGAACATTTATAATTAATGTCACTAATTAACTACAATAAAATCAACATTTTAATTCAATATTCTCTAAGCCTTTAATGTTTCATAAACATTTGTAGGTCTCTGTTGTTTATACTGTACATAAAATGCTTACATTTTAGAAGCTGATTAGATTACTAATTAGATTACTTTGGTATGGTATTGCATTCTTTATATTTAATGCCGCTTGGTTTTCATCTTTTGTTATGTAATGCAATTACATTCATGCATTTTTAAATGTGACTTAAGTGTCTAAATATGTTTAGGTCACTGCAAGACAAATTCTTAGTTTTGTGTAACCCTAGATTATATAATTTCCCACAGAAATCCCTATAGATTTGGTTGATGGCAAGACCTGCTCAATAAAATATGACATACAGTATCAACTCAAAGTTCCTGCAAGGGTGTCAGAGCTTTAAACCTACATATGTTAAACCTCTTAGAGGTCATGATTGATCTGGAAGGACCTTCTCTAGATCCTATTCTCCACTGGCCCTTTAGAGTCCTTTGAATAACATGTTTTTGATCAACTCCTCGTTCACAGAGTTCACGATACCTCCAAACCTCTTTTCAGACATCACGTAAGTCTATAGACATACAGTGCGTGTTCATTTAGAAGTAGACCGTAGTCTCTTCAGTGTTCATCTGGATTCATTTCACTGTGGCTGCCGGTAGATTACACATCGTGGCCTTTGCCTTCTGAGAACAAATACGCAAAGGCCATTTCTCTCAGGGTGGGTTGCAAACATCAGGGGCAATCAGTCACTATTTTTTCCCTACACCAAAATGCATCTCAGGTCTGACTGCCTCTCTACAAAACTCACCCAGCCATGTTTACCGCTACCAGACCTAGTCGATACACACCGCGAACAAGGAAACTGTGTATATTTGGATATGCAAGGGCATGACAGGCCTGTAAAACCTCAGAGACGTCTCCAGGGAGGTCTTTGTCCTTACTGCGATTATGTACATGTTATTCCTGTCCCCCCGAATAACCATTCCTGTCGAGACCAGACTTGTTCATCCTCAAGAGCCTCTTTCTTTATCAAGTGACATATATCTCTCATTTTCTGCCTCAGCTAATAACAAATGACATAGTGCTGAAACTCTGCGATATTGGTTATTGATCGCCCCCCCCCCCTCCCTTTAATAAAATATACGTATTACAGTAAGTTATTAGGAGACAGTGTTTAAATTCCTTCATCCTGACAGTTACTGTCCTGAGCTACCACATTATGCTCTTGATAGCAGATCATATTGTTCTTATTTTAATTTAAACCATCATCCATCTGGTGCTGATGGCTTATGTCCTCATACTTTTGGCTATGCAGTGTATGTTTAGACAAGAAAAGTCATTTTCCCATGATTTTCATATAGGGAATAAAAAAAAAACACCAATAAAGGCTTAAGAAACTCTCCAAAATGATATTATTTATAGAAAATAACAGCATTACAAATAAATGAATAAATAAATAAAATTGAAAAAAAAATTACATTGGAAAAAAAAAAGAAAAAAAAGGAAAATCCAACTTAACATATTTAATGAGTGCATAAACACAGTTCCATGACTGAAGCATTGCAAATGAAGTACTTTAAAAAATAAAATAAAATAAAATAAAAAATTCAAACATTTGCCATCAAGTTGTGGATTATAAGTATATAGACATTTTTTTTTTATTGCAAAATATTCAAATTCAGTAGGTCTGTACTGAAAACTTTATAAAATGCCAGCGCTGTCAGAAAGACAAGTGATTTCTGAAATTAACCACTATTTCAGTGATGCCTGACAGGTAGTCCTGACAATTTACGCATGGTTTTCAAAAAATAAAACAATAAATGCTAGTAGCATTAACTCCATGTCATTGTTCATTAAACTTTTGCAAAGTTTGAAGAATATTACTTATGATGCAACAATGATTCAATGACCACCTGTCATGATGCATTGAAAAACTATTAGCATTTGCCCCCATAAACATCTAAAAATCTTACTAAAATTGCATTCTTTCTCTAACCACAAAATCGTGTAATAGTCCTCTCTTAATGATTAAATATATAACAATTCTGCACTCAACACTGCAGACAGCTTGATTGTAAAAGTTTATATGTCCCACAGCAGCTGGGTCGTGAAACTGTGCCTCCTGCCTGATTCACTCTTACAGCTATGGCTGAGACATTGATAGCCTATTGCTTTATGCCTTCAGCTCATAAGAGCCTTACTCAGTCATCTCATGTAACAATAGAGCTATGCTCAGCTATTGTATACAAAAGGGCAGTAATAGTAGAGGTTCATGGAAAAATCGATACATCCCTCATTTATGATAGAAGCAAAACTGTGACTTGAGTAAAAGAAGCAGATCCAAGTTCATTTGGCACACTGGAGTGAAGTTAAATTCATATTTATAATAACCTTACAGCATTTTTTACAAACATAGGTGATCAATCAGTTAATTTTATTTATTGCTGGTTCAAACTTTATAAAATAGGGCATTTATTTCACAGTAACCCACACATAGATGACTGTTAATTGCTCTGATCGATGATTATATCTATATGTAGACTTTGGAGGACTAGCAGTTCCACTAAAAAATTAAAACTGAAAAAGCATAATCTGTATAAATAAAAACATAAATAACTTTTCAAACTGACAAATAAATAATTAAAAATAGATTTTTTTAATTGTAATTTACATTTAAAGCTACATTTTAAATGTCATTTAATATTTAAATATTTAAAGTGATTTAAAAAAAACTTTTGCAAATTGCTTTGCTTTATTCATTTTCCAATTGCTTTTCTTTATCCTTCAGCTAAATCAATTGTACATTTTACATTTAACTAATTTGAAACAGTTTATTTGCCTTTTTGAAAATTATTTTTAAAGTGACACTCCTAGTCCTCCATTGTAAAACGCTAACACAAAAACCTAGTTTAGCCTAGCTATCAGAGTAGATTGACAAAATAAAAAAAGCAACTGTTAAAGGGAAGAGATGATAACAGTTGTGAATACAACTAAGTTTAAACCCAAAACTATCCTAGAAAAGGCTTATAGGATCAATAGTTGCTGACAAAGTAAAGGCCTATTATTCAGTGTAGTGCAATAAAACTTTGTGTTTGTCCTATTAAAGTAGTACTAGATACCCTGCTGGAAAACAAACAGCTTAGACATTTCTGATCTATCACGTCTCATAGCCTGGCCTAGCTTGTCCACAGATAAGCTTAGCTGGTTGTGGTCTCAAAGTCTAATCAAGTGCTCAAAACCCCTCTATAAACCAGCAAACAGACCAGCCCGACCAGACCAGGAGACCAGCGAAGACAAGCAAACCAGATTAGAAAAAAAGCTTGACGCTTGTTTTTCAGCAGGGTATTGAAACTCTGTTTTGTACTGCGGTGTGCTCAGAGAATGTGATGTTTTAGACTCAAAATGTGTGTATTTGCTCTAGCAATAGTGAAAAACAAATGAGATATATGAGGTAAGCACCTCCGAATGTTGAATCCAACATCAGCATTTCTTCAGAATCTGTACTTAGGATAGCCTCCCCTTTCTACATTTGTGATACCTTTGTGCTTTTCCTCTCACTGTTCAGCACCCTTTGTTGCCCCATTTGGGCTAGCTGTTACCTGCTCGGCCCCGACCAAAAATGACTATCTTCCGGTTTCACCCCCCAAACAGGGAAGAAGAACTCACTCCTGCTCCAGAAATTCCAGAAGGATCTGAACGCTGGCGTCTTCAACACTCAGGAGAACGAGCTTCTGAAGCAGATCATCCGGCAGGACCGAGAGATGGTGATGATGGTGGATCGGAAGCAGTCGGTTACGGGGATGAACTCCACGCCGATGTCTGGAAACTCCATCATTAACTCTCCCGCCCAGCCACCGTTCACTACAGCAACTGCTATTCTTGGGAACAACCAATTACAGCAGCAGGCCGCCCCACTAAGCTACAGCACCTCCGCCACTATAACCCCGTCAGGCCGCGTGCCGCCCTCACAAGGCGTCATGTTTTCGGCGCCAAGCGTTTCTCACGGCAACTTGAGCACCTCTTCCCAGAATCCCCCTACGCCCTTGCAGCAGCCAGTGGGGGCCATCATGTCCCCTTGTTCGTTCACCACATCCATTTGCAGTCCCCCGGTGCAAACCCCTATAGCCAGCCGAACATTCCAGTACGGATCGCCGACGGCCTCCCAACTGTCCCTTGTACAGCAACCCTTACCCCAGCAGCCCTCGCCTGCCTCCATACCACAACAACTGTCGCAACAGCAGCAATCGCAAGGGGCATCCCCTCAGAGGAGCGATGTCCACAAGAGCACGCAGGCGCTCCAATCGGGCAGCCTGAGCAAGGACATACGCCACCTCTCTGCCTCGCAGCCGTCACTGCCCCACGAGACCTCATTGGCTGCCCGGGCACATCCCACATCGGGCGAATCGCCCGCTTCCATTCAGCCACCCATGGGATCCGCGGCAGGCGTCCAGGCCCCGGGCTCCGTTCTGCAAAGCGGCATCCGCACCAACGTTCCACAGAGGGTTGCCCTTTTCCGGCAGATGTCATCAGGCGCATTACCGCCGGTGCGCACGGCGCCCTCTAGTGCCCAGCACAGGGATTCCGCGGGCTCCAGGAGAGAGTCGGCAGTCTTAAGTAGTACAGAGACGGAACAAGACAAGATGCGGTTCGCATCGAATTTATGATCCCGTTTTACTTTTTTTCCATGTTCATTTTTTTAAAAGATATTTTGATTGATTTTTACGGAGAGACTAAAAAATGGGGGAAAGACTCGTATTTTTTTTTTCTCCAACTTCCTCTGAGAAAAAAATAATAACCTCATAGCTATCCTGTACAGAATTTCCTTGTACTATATTTTAGACACACTTCCCCTTCAACTTAAGAATGTATATTATACAAATATATATGTGCAAATCCAACTAGAATATTTGGCATTGACCATATGGGAAAGAAAAAAAACAACTCTAGTATAAACGCAAGTCTTCCTCTCTAACATATGTGACTATATCGTGTCTGAAGATGTTCTTTTCTGTTGATGTTTTCCTTACAGTTCGGATTTTTCGTTATCGTTATGTATTTTCTTTACCGTTTTTGTTCTTGAAGAGAAGATGACAAAACAAGTCCAGCATTCAGCAGCTTTTGGCATCACTGTGGAAAATGTTTGTGCAAATCAAACCTGGGAAATACTGAAATGTTTAAAAAGCACATCTAAAACTTTTAGCGGCTGGAAAAAAAAAATTATATCAGAAAATGCTCGGAGCATCAAATCAAGGTGCAGTTTCGATCTGCAATACTTTGTGTTGTGCGGTAATTGCGTTGTTGCGTTTCAAGACAGCATTTGTGCATTAAAGGGAATAAATGTATTTTTTTTTCTGTTATTTATTTTAATTTATTTTATTTTTATAAAGGATGTTTGGTCAAATCGGATGGTTTATTTTCTATATCTGATTTCAGAACGAGACGGACATTATGAAATGTCACTTAAAGACTGTACATTTACAATATTTATAATACTAAAGATTATCACCATTATGCAATAGACTGTGATATAAAGATTACCTATATGTGTGTTGTACATAGTTTTCTAGAACTAGTATTTACAAAAGTAATGTGTGGTGCATTTCTCAAACATGGCAATGTCTTATCTCTGTCAGCCGCCTGGGTAATGCCTATATATGCATATATATATATATATATATATATATATGCATATATATATATATATATATTCAAACGGTAATATGTGACAACAACATCAGAAACTTTCATTAGAGATAAGAAAACCTTAATGCAAATAGTAGTATTACACTGTAGCTAGTAGTAAAGACAATATCTGTATTCAAAAATATCATGCTGGTCAAATATAAAGGCATATGAGTGATTACAGTGGCATGAAACCACTGCGGTGGGGGAGGGGGGTTATGCATCTTCTTCATCATCAGCAGCAGCAAAGCTTAATGCGTTTTGCCTATGTTACATCATTTACATTTTATAATATTTATTTGATAATTTCCTGGGCTGATGTAACACAAGGAAGCCATAGGCTGCCTGCATACATTGATAGATGCTTTGTTTTATAATAGTTTCATATGAATAGTGTTTTTCTCATGGATCAGTATTAATGGACGTAGCCTACACACTACTCCAACTTCATAATATTACATAGACGTAGATGTTCTGATTATGCATTTTCCATTATTTTCGCATTTAAAGCCTGTGAAAAACATTCTAACTTAACATTTATTTTTATATTTATTTACAAATGCCCTGCTAGTTTTACAAAACACATCAACCTTTAAGTCTGAGTTATGAAACATAAAAATCCGTAAACTGATAGTACAGCAGACACAACATAATTATGAAAATGGCCAGCAGAACTATTCTGTATGTTTTCAAGAGCGAATTCAACAAAGGATAGATGAACAAATATAGACATTTAAAGAAAGAAAACACAGAAGCTGCTTTGCATTAAGGTTTTTATCTCTCCCGTATGTCGATTCATCCAGTTCGGGGCTTAAGACTTTGAAATAGCATGTCAGTCATCCATATTGGTGGTAAAACAGATTTTACTATGGGTAACTAGCAGCAGTGACCCCATATATTTTTAATTTATTCCTTCAATACCGCTACTGAAAGTTAGTAAAATAACGCAAACACTCATCTGACCTGTACAAAGTCTCCAAGCCCCCTTGCACAATGTTTAAAAGACGACAATCCTCAAAAAAAAAAAAAAGACAAAAAAAACCCACTTGTGTCAGTACTGTACCAGTGCAAATTCCATACAGCGACCATAAACGCATGCATTGTCACGAATACGTAAAAAGAGAAACTATTTAAAAACGTTGACTTTAAATGTATTGTGAGATTATGTTTTTTTGTTCATTGTCTGCCTAGACGTTCTCTGTGCGTATCAGAAACATTGAATTTTCACGAAAAGGACATTCTTAAGTATTTGTGCCTAAACTATAGCCACGTTTCATCCTGTCCATTTTATGAGTGTGGCTCGTGTGTGCGCGCACGTTCGCGCACACGTGTGTGTAAACAAGTGTATACGTGTATAACAAAAAGCAATGGGAATGGCCAAACGTATTGGAGCAAAAGGACGAGATTTGCTCAGTGTGTGCGATTAACATACTAGTGAAAATACCAAGTATATCTATTCGCAAACAAATCAGTATCGGCTGGAATCACGATAGATCATTGGTTAAATGTGTGTGGAACTTAACTTTATAGCCACTGATGTTCGGTTTGATGTTGTGTGGAATGAAACTGGCCAAAGTGAAACATTTCAAACAAACTTTCATTGTGAATTGCACTTTCTGTTTAAAGAGAGAGAGAAACCCAGAAGCAGAAACACATACATTAGTTGGTTAACTAAAGGGGTTGCTACATCATCCAGAATCCCATCCTCTGGGCCGACAGAGGACCTGTATGTTTGAATACGTCATAAAGCGCTTAACTCCTGCTATGCCATAGTGTATAGAAACTAGTGTACAGATAGAACAGTCAGAGGTACTCTGGGTATCTGCTTTTTTTGACACTGTACTTGCCTTCGGAGGGGAACGCTTCCTGTGTTAATGTGCTTTTTCCTCTCAGCTTTACACACTGTTAGAATTCCGGATTGCAAAGGAAAGGCGTTCATACAACAATACACTAAAAAAGGAGAATGCTGTCACTCTCTGAGGAGGCGTTTAAGAAAACCAGCACATATTTTTGTATGTTTGTTTGTTTAATTTGTTTTTATCATATATGTGTTTGTGTGATGGGAAATGAACAATGCAAAAGAAAAAGGAGGAGTGATGTTTAAATAAAGGGAAAAACCAAAACGGTTGGTTTGCAGCCTCCACGATTCAGGTGAAATCATTCTGTTTGATATGTTCAATGACGTGATGCAAATGATGGAAGATTCTAGAACAGGCTTCAAGCTCTACTTAATCTCAGCTAATTTTTTTTTCCCATTATGCTTGTTCATGTACACCAATGCTTGGTTTAAAAAATAAAAAAAGAATTTTAAAAAACGGGGGGGGGGGGGGTCATTCAATAAATATACATGAACAATTAGTTACTTGATCCTGAATAAAGAAAGGTAAATGTATACTTTCTTACACCTATATGCAGACAAACGGTGTTTGTCAAAAATTCTTTTGATTTTCATTATTTTTTGTTTTATTTTGTTTCTTTGTAAATAATAAACCTTTAAAATATAGAGAAAAAAAAAATAAAAGAACTATTGCCATTTACCACCAGGCTTAAGTGTGTTTTTTGCAACGAGTTGCCATTTGTTAATCTTCGAATTTTGCTTGTTTTATTTATTATTAGTTTGACTATCTACAGACATGAATGATAACTCAAATTGCGTGACTTGTTGAGGTGTGCAATTAAGTTTTGCAGCAAGACACTTTACCATGGTTTACTCTGTTATGAATTAGTTCAGATTTTAATATTGCCCTCATGGGGAAAAATATTCATTGCTAAATTCTCAGGCATGGTTACAAAAGTTTGCATTGTTATTATGACACCAATGTGGACATACTCTTAAAAATAAAGTTTCCAAAAAGGAATTTTCACAGCAATGAATTAGAAGAACCATTTTTTGGTTCCACAAAGTACCTTTCAACGTACAGTTCTTAAAAGAACCATTTTTTCTTAGTGTGAAGAACATTTTAGTAATCTAAGGAACCTTTTTCAGCTTTAAAATGTGTGCTTAAAAAGCAACAGTCCACTTCAACAGCCTTGCAAACACTTAGAACCCCCAACATACTGTACAAACCTCAGAACCACATTGCAGTGCTTTAGAAACACTTTTGGTAACACATAAAAAAAGACATTAAATTCAGATATTGTTATTAGATGAATCAGTCATATTTTTGCTGGTTCACACAAACAATTAATAACAACACAGCAGAAATCCATCCACTCCCTGTGAGCACAAAATAGTCCAATCTCTTCACAGCCAAAAGTAAAAGGAAAGATTGATCTCACCTAATCTTTTTGTTCCCTTGTACTAGAATTGTGCGTTTTCTGTCCAAAAACGGAATCCATACATGATTATTCCATATATAATGACTGTAAATTCCAGGTCAGAGTAGAAAAGTCACAATCATTTTGTCTTCTTGGAGAAAACAGAGTACATGTCTAATGTAGGCTGGGAGACAGGCCCAAAACACCTGCAAGGAGGAAATACAGATGGAAGAAAGCCTAGCAACCAGCTTAAAAGTCCCCTACACGTCACATGTTTGAATGTTGTTTTATTATGAAAAATTGTTTTAAAATGCTACATCTATAAATGAAAAGGATCTTCTGACTGAGTAAAAGTTGCCCTTATGCTCTTTTAAAAATTAATTTTATGTAACTGAGATTAAAGGTCATAATGAAACAGTTTGAATGTGTTGCAGAAATACAAATGAACTCTTTGACGGTTTCTTAGTGTAAAGGTCATCTTGCTTCAGCCTTTCTCTTCTTTCTGTGTTGTATAAGTACAGAGATAAAAAGTAAGTGAGTGAAACAGTGACAGTGGGAAGGAATGAAATATAAATTTGGAGAAAGGAACAGAGAAGCAATGTCAGTGACTCCTGTGGCGAAATGAAAAATGATCTCTTTGGGATAGTCAAGATTTCCATTCATTACCTTCGGATGCAGTTATCAGTCATGAAGTATTCATACATTGAGACAGAACCCTCTCACGGTTGGTTCTGATTAACAGGACACCTTACACACTGTTTGGATTCATAATTCACACTCCACAATAGGGATTATTAGACTTCTCTAAGTCTGAGATAGAATGAAACATTTGCATCTCTTCATATGTAAATCCTCTTCAGGGTTTGATTAATAAACAAAACTAGGTTATTAATCAGGGATTCATAATACCTTTAGCCTATTTTACCCTTAAACGTGAAAACTCATCATAAAAATATCAATACCAATTCAATATTTGTGTTTTTTTGTTTTTTTTTACTATTTATTCATTCATTCATGTATTTTTAATTAATTTCTAATTATTTTTATTTATTATTATTATTATTATTATTTAAATATTTTTATTTATTTATTTTCAAATTCTAATAACATTTTTAACAGTTAGTGTACTTGGTTACGAAGTCAACAGTTCTGACATGTGATATGTGATGGTGTGAAGAAGAAAAAAGAAAGATAAATATAAATAAACTTCATTTTACTGTGATCATTTCCAGTCAAGCTTTCATTTTGTCTAAGTATGCAAAATGTCTGAAAATATTTCAATGTATTTCAGACACATAAAACATGCTAATAGCCTTCAAAAGGTGTAGCAATTTATTGGAATGATACGAGTTATGCATTCAATATTTAGGGTTGGGGTTTGAAACAAACTATTAGCAAGCATCACTAATCAATCATAAACAATCACTAATTTAAGTAATCAATCCCAATTCACCATGCTTACTGTTGACAAATGATTTCGAACAAACTCACAGATCTAAAGCGAATGGATGTGTATGAATGTGCATTTACACTCACAGGGATAAAAGTTGAGAGGCAAACTGAAACACTGAGATCAGCAAAGCAGTTGACGACGTTTCATGTCAGATCAAAAGCAACATAATGTGACTTCCCCAAAGTATTACCACAGCTAATCCTTACCATGAGTTTATTGAATCAGACCGAAAGCAACAAAACTCTACATACTGTACCAAATATTTTACCAAAAAATACTTACAAATCCAGCAGCTGGCAGCAGCCAGACATTTTCCTGTAAATCAAATTCACTTATTACTTCACTGAGGAGATGAAACTGTGACACAAAACCAGCCGAGGCGGCAGACCTTTAATATAAGCCAAATCCGTCCATTCAGAATCCCAAATGGCTCTTAATGGAATTCATGCAAAGTAGAATACAGATGAATCCATTAAAGAGGACCGTGACGAGCAGGATAATTCACACACATACTGTACACACACATATAGCAGGTTCAAGTTCAGAAAATAAACTTGCCTTGCACTAACGTCCAGTTCTTTAAAAAAATCCAGCATCCAACTAAAACGTTTCCGTAAACAATATAGAAATAAAGTTTTTTGTGCTAACATTTTAAAAATGTTATTAAGGACCAGATGATTTTGAATGAATGTTCTATGAACATTACTGGAAGAAAGTTTTGTTCATAGCTTTGAGAGAATCTTGTCAGAACATCAGCTAAAGTTCTGAGAATGTTCCCTGCATAAAGTTTGAAAATCTTTTCCTCATAAAGTGTATTGCATCAATGCATCAATCTGATGTCAATGAAGGAGGAAAGAAAGTCATGGGGTGAATTCAGGTTGTTTTTTTGCTGTTGAAATGACTGGAGAAAAATGTCTCAGTCAACCTGAATTAACCCCTACAGGTTTGGAACAACATGAGGGTGATTAAATGATGACAGAATTTTGGGTTAACCATCCTACTAAATTAAAAGTGCACGTATTATAATACAACTTCAATTTAATTTGTTATTAAAAGTGGCTTCATGCTGTTGATAAATCCTTACTTTAAACATTATTCCCATCCGTTCAGGCAACCCAACCTTCTAAACGTCAGCAAAAACAGCAGGGTTTCACATGACACCAGTTCAGCTAGAATTTCTATCAGTTGCAAATGTCAATTCAGCATTTTTTATATTCCAAAAGTAATTTAGGAAACCAAGCTGGGGGTTTGGAAAAGGTCAAAAGAACAGGGCAAGTCTTCATAATATACCGATTCAGTGGTTATGAAACAACGTTGATGCTTTCACATTAGTACAGCCTACACATGTATACAGAAGTCAGTCTATTAGGCCTATTATTATAGGCTGTATATATATATATATATATATATATATATATTACACTCAAAAAAAAACGCGCCAGATTATTAAAGGAAAAGGGGTTGCGAAAGTTTCACATAGATTTATTATCTTCAGAATATGAATATTTATAGGAATGCTGAAGCATCTCATCAGAATTTGTGTCAACGTAAATAACCGCTGGCAGAAAGTGAATTAGCGTTAGCCACCCTCAGCACAGATAAACACGAGCCCTTGATTTATTGGTTTCCCGCGCAGCTGAAGGTTACCTTTGGGTAATGGAGGATGCCGCCGCTCAGTAATCTTCCGTGTCAGGTGACTTCTGTAATTGCATTATTTCATAATGGCTGTGTATCGTAGATAGGTGGCATTGATAACGGTAGTGAATTAAAAAAAGATTCATATCTCCAGATGAATTTATGCTGTATGGATTTATTATCTGATTGCGTATACATCGGAAGTTCATTACGGCTCCGTCAAGACCTTGAGATCAATTTATGCCGCTTCCTCCAGCCAATCACATTATTAAAGTTTATTGAACTCGCAGAGGTTGTTGGGGCAATAGTTTGAGGTTAAAACATTAAGCACGATACTGTATGAAACAACATTTGTTCCTTGATAACAATAAAAATGGCTTACTTCCGCGTTGAAAAATAAGGTGGATTGGAATTTTATAATAGATTTCCATTTAAATACCTTGACAGTAATCAGAGACAAATTTCATTCTCACTGTGGTAAATTTGAGAGAATAAAGCAGATAGTAGTTTTATTTGTACAGGACCATTTGCAAATAAGTTTTGCATAAAATAAAGAACATACATAAAGATTTAGATCATTTCAGTTGTCTTTTATAAATTCTTAAAAGCAAAAATTATTCCATGCACCGTCTTAATTATAACAGTACAACATTTTTGAAATACTAAATTTTGAAAATCTAGAGTTGTCTAAAGTAGTTGTCTAGACTAGTTTTAAGACTGCACACTAAAGCTAATTAGCAGTTGTATTGTCTACATAAATTCAAAGCAATACATTTAAACAGATATTAGAATCAACAAAAAAGCATCACAGTGCAAGAAAGTAAAAATGCAGGGAAATAGACATATTCGAATGTCCCCGGACTTTCAGACTTTATTGGCATTTTATCCAAGAAGACTTTAGAGACAATTTTAAATAAACATTTTTTTAAATTAATCTTTTTGTTGATTTCTTTTTTTAGGACAAAAACAACCCTTTTATTATTATTATTATTTTAATTTAATTTTATTTTATTTTAACAAAATAATTATGATTGGCTATGCAACACTGGAGACACTAGATAAAAAAAATCTTTTTTTAATTTATGTTGAATAAAAATACACCTTATTCTTTATCTCAAAATTCCAGATGTAATTCTATTTTTAAAGATTTTGTTTTTCTTCATTTTTTTTTCACAGTGAACACATGAATTAGGTTTTCAAATGAGGCCAAAAAGATAAACAGATCTCAGATATCTGATATCTCCGTTTAGGCCGAGATACTAGTACAGTATGAAAGCAGATCTGATGCTTGCAGCTCTCAAGGTGACATTCTGGCTGTGAACACCAGTTTGCTCACTGACTGAGGTTGTTTTGTCCGCTGCCCCACTGGGAGGCTCTGGTCTGGGCAGCAGGGTCCTGATGAGTGTACACAGAGGGTATATGAGGGAAATGGATGGGTCTGACACCAGTGAAGGGCATTTGTAGAACAGAAGAGGGCAACTGATCAGCTGACCACCAAAGCAATTCAAGAAAGCTGCATTTGCATTTTCACAGATAAGGAAACAGCAGCATACATCCAAAGCAGCAAAACAACAGTATAAAAGTTTCAAGCAAGTTTTAGATGTTAAACGTCTGTGTAAATGAAATGCTGTATACAACCTAGTTTGCTGCTCTCATGGCACAACATGCATCCATGCAATTCAGAATGCAACACTAGGATCTTTTCCATTGAAAAATACAGATATAGACAGTTTAATAGATGTAAGAAAGCAACCAATCACAATTCAATACACAAATAAATGCTAGAAAGAAGAACAGATGCAAATCAGGGTGTGAATATTACAATGATATTAGATTTTGAATGCTGAACATTCAATGAAAATCTGAATAAATAAATTTCTAAAATTTTCTTTAAAAAAAGTACAATTTGGATACTTTATCCAAGCTGAATTAATTGCAAAAATTGTACAGAATAAACAGATTTTAATGCAGTGATGCCTTTCAGCTGTAGTTTAACAATACTACAGAAAAATAAAAATGTAAAGAAGAAGAAAAATGAGAAAAAGCATCTGAAATTGTGATGTTTAGGAGCATGAAAAGGCTCATTTCTTGACAGTGTTATTTCAGTATCACTGAGATAATATCATATATATATATATATATATATATATATATATATATATATTACGTTTTTGAATTATTTTGATGTATTTTCTGTTTTAATTTTAGTTAATTTTTTAAAAATGTTTTGCTTGTTATTCATTTTTATTTTAGTTTAAGTTTAGTTTAGGTTTATCTAAATGAAAATGAGAATTAATAAATTATTAATAAATAAAATAAGTTAATAAATAAAATAAAAATAAGTTTAAGTGTTTTATATTTTTTACTTTTATTTCAGTCAACATTACGTTTTAGCCTTTTTGGTAAAACTTTACAATAAGGTCTCATTTTCTTAACATTAGTTAATGCATTAACTAACATGAAACAATAATAAGTAATATATTTCTACAGCAGTTATTAACCTATAAAATAACCTAATGAACAAATAAAAATGTTTATGCTCATGTTAGCCCACAGTGCATTAACTAATGTTAACAAATACAACTTTGAAGTATTTTTCATCATACATTCATGTTAAATAATGTAGTTAACTAATGTTTACAAATGGAACCTTATTGTAAAGTGTTTTAGTTAACCATAACAACCCATGTTCCTTTGCAGAATTCGGACGTCCCATATGAACAGGTCCGGTTACATAAACTAAGCCTGAAGTTCCCATCCTGATCCTCACTCATCTGAGTTGATCTAAAATGATGCACTCCTGTTTGCTCGCAACACAGCAGTCCGACTGTGATCACAGCAAGATTACAGGCTTTATCTGCTCTGAAAGAAGACAAAAATAGAGCTGCCATGACCTGTGCCATGCCAGGGCTGCGGTTTAGTATCTCTAAAGATATGCTATAGTGCTTTTCTCATCCAACAGCATGTCTATAGTGCAAGCGAACAATGCAATACAACTAGAACGCAGCCATCAACGAAGCTGTGCATCAAAAGGCAGGTTGTTTGTAATGGGAGCTTTCTAGTTTTGGTGCATTGGTTGCACTCTCAGTTTAGACGAGGTGTGAGAAGTTAAAAGGATATCAAGGGCATTTATGGCATTGATTTTGATGGAAAAGCTGTACCAACAGAACATCAGACTTTCTCTGGAAGCTTCTTCAAAAAGCGAAGGTTGTTCTGATCTCCCATACTGAGCTTTCTCTCATAAGCATGCTTTTTGTGGCTCTCTGTGAGGCGTTCGCTCCATACTGCCTCTCTTAATTAGCTGGAAAGATGTTTCTGTGATCACTGCCTTTATATGTCAGACTCATTAGCTTCTTCCTGGAGATTTGTTCTGCTTATGAAACGCATGGGTACACTTTTTATATCTCTGTATTTTACTGAGAAACAGAGCCAGAAATGAAATTAGCAGAGATATCAGCCTTCAGTTCCTAACGATTCATGATGCAAGGATTGCCAGGCAATTTGAATTGCAGTGTTTACATCACTTTGGCACTAAGGTTTCTATTTTACAGCAATGCTTTCTAAGTCTGGAATCAGTAAATATGTTTCCATCCAAGTTGCGAATCTAATTAATGCAACAAAAAAAAAAAAAAAAAAATTGGAATAATATGGTCATAATGCCATGTTGGGCACAAATTTGTCATGATCTCCCCTGCCTGCATCTAAAGCTGTGATTAACTGGAAAATTTTTGAATTATGTATTTATTTATGTATTTATTTATTTAAATCATTATATTATTTTACTTTTGCTTTTTGTTGTTTGTGATTGCACTGTCTATATAAAAATACTATTATATTTATTGTATCCTAAAATACGAAATGTAAAAATGTTATTATATTTAATGTGTACAAAAAAAAAAAAAAGAATATCATAAAAACAATTTGTGTTCAAGAGAACAAAATTGTCACTTCTGGTGAAAACTCCCAGCTAACAGAGAACAATTTAATTAATGTTCTGCCAAGATAATAATAATAGGATGTTGGTTCAAAGCTATGTGGTCTATAATAATGTTCTTAAAACTGTCTGAATATAATGTTGTAATTAACTGTAAAATTGTGCCTTATTGTATGATATTTATTTATTTAAAAAATCATTATATTATTTTACTTTTGCTTTTTGTCGTTTTGCAATTTGCACTGTCTATATGAAAATACCATTATATTTACTGTACACTAAAATACTAAACTTGAAAATACTTCTATTTTTATTGTATAAAGGGGGGGGGGGGCAATATCATAAAAACAATATGTGTTCAAGAGAACAAAAAATTGTCACTTCTGGTGGAAAACCCAGCTAACAGAGAATGTTCTCTAGAGAACATTAATTAATGTTCTGGCAAGATAAGCTATGTGGTCTATAATAATGTTCTTAAAACATTAAACACACAAAAATGTTATTTATACATCATTCATGGAACCTTTTTCAACTTTTTTTTCAAATGTTACAACTTTTTGTTTCAGAACATTTAGAGAACAAACATTCTCAATATGTTTACAAAAATCTAAAATGGAACATTCCTTTAATGTTTTCACTAATGTTGGCATAACCAAAGAAAAAATGTTTTAAAAACATTTTAAAAACTGTCAAATTTGCTTAATGTTTTCTCTAAAGTTTGTATAACCAAGAGAAAAAATGTTTTAAAAACATTTTTATTTTGCTTAATGTTTTCTCTAAAGTTTGTATAATCAAGAAAAAAAAATGTTTTTAAACATTTTAAAAACTGTAAAGTTCCTTTTATGTTTTCTCTAACATTTGGATAACCAGAAAAAAAAAGGTTATAAAACATTTTTAAAAACTGGATCATTTGAACGTTAAGATAACATTAAGAAATATATGGGAATTTAATGGGGATGTTAGCAAAATGTTCTTAGAACAGATTTTTGTTAGCTGGGCTCATGAAAAATAAAAATTGTAATGGATGTTGTAACCCCTGAGCAAGTCACTGCAGCTCTTTAATTAATTTATTCATTTTAAAAAGACTAATTATAAAATATTCAATCAATTAAATGTATTATTATTTCCATGTCTTTATGTGAATTTAGGACCCTTTCTAAAAGCTACATCTTTTCAAAGTAAATTTTGAATGCCATTTGTCCAATAGACATTTATTGATTGTGCCTCATTTTCTGCAATTTGCTCCAATGGATGCGCAAAATCTCAGCCTCCTCTCCTGCTCGGAAATCTCTGACACAAGGTTACTCCACAATGGAGAGGTCACGTGAATCCATTTCCAGATCTCCAAATGGAGTCTAAACGATTTTTCAGCTCTGTGATTTGTAGTTCCATTGTCTCAAAAACAGATTTTCTGTAAACAAAAGATGATGTCTATCCCCAAAGCGCATGCGGTGCTCCTCATCCATCTCGTCCTTTTCTCACTTCACCGAATTCTGCTTTCCTGGAATTTATCTCGCAATTCTCTGCGGAGTCATTGTAGAGTCCCAGAGACCTGGAGCAAACATCTTCTGTTATTAAAAGTTCTGACCAAAGGCACTTCAAAGCAGCACAATAAAGCCCAAGAGATCTGCTCAGTTTTCTGAGGTTTAAAGATTAGAAACGCAACTCAACAAAATCAAACAGAGCCAGCAAAACAAATAGCCTGCTCTCCAACAAAATGACCACTGTGGACTATTAGGAGTGAAGCAGCTGAGCAAAGATAGAAAGAAATGCTTTAGATGGGACTTCACATCTTTCAACTGTGAAAACAGAGAAACAATCGTTGTTGTAAAATACATAGAAATCATTATATATATATATATATATATATATATATATGATTAGGTTTACATTTAATTGTTCACCTATTTGTTATTGCATGTGTTACAGCCACATTTTTCATATTTTGTACAGTTCGTTTCATTAATATTCTGCTAGATTTAATCAAATTTCTGTTTCAGTGTTGTTTTTTATTTACATATAGGCTAAATGTTTTTGAGCATGTTTAATGTTACC
>JAFVLL020028881.1:0-23550 GCA_021397915.2 Tor tambroides | reverse complement strand
CTCTGTGAAACAGAAGAAGGATGTACCACATGCATGAGACCTCATGACATTCGGTGTCAAATCAAAAGCTATTTCAAGGCAATGGTTTGAAAAACAGAAAACAGAGAAGAAAAAGGCCACTTATGATGTCTGACTGTATTTAGATAATGTATTATTAAAATATAAGTGCAGTAGACATGGATGAAAGAAGCGGTCTCATATTTTTTCAGCCTTGTTCTGGTATTGGATTTTTTTTTTTTTTTTTTGGCTTTGGGATTTTTTTATTTAGGTCACATTTTCTGCACCACTTTGAAGAGCTGGAGTATGAATTATTTACTGGTGGAAAAAGGGCTTTGAACAAGGAAATACCACGATGAATGGATCCTGTGATTATTGCCTTTCCAATATGAATGTGCTTTAATTACACGAAATGTAATGTGTTTACTGTCATGTGATCTGTCAACACTTTCTGGGCACAGTGCTTGTAGGCACGTCAGTAACGGTCTAGCATGCATGTTATTAATTTATTTGCAAGCATATATTGCATGTCTTTTATTAAATTCAGTATGATTTAATTGAAAGAATAGTATAGGGTGAAGAAATGCTGTGAGGACTTTGTAATCTATGGTTTTATGGTCATCTGCACAAACATTAAAATAAAGTAAAAATATAACTATAAACAGTATAAATGAAACAAGGCACATGCACGCACGCACACACACACACATACACACACATATGCACATATATACTGTATTGTTTAATATTAGTTCTGTTTATATACACATGTTTCATTTATAGTTTTTTGTTACATTTCATATTTCTACTATATATACTTATTTCTCTTTCTGAATTATGCAGACAATATATTCAAATAACCAAGCTGGTGATGTAACACTGTAGACAGGAACATGTACGAGTCACAGCTCACTGTCTGTGATTCAGAGAGAGAAAATGTTAGAGATAGAAAGCATTCTGTTTTAAAGCAACTACATTAAGACTCCAGCTCACCAGCGAGACGTCAGAGATACAATTAATTTCACACTGCTGTGCAAATTAGGGGCTTGGTAAGCACTGAGCGGACTTTTAGTGCTTTATTAGTGCCTTTTCTTGGAAAAGAAACAGAAATATTTTCATTACAAATCAAACAATTTAGCTCTGTTCCAATAGTAAGCTGCCTACAGCCCTAGCTGCATCCAAACAGTCATGGAACTTCATATGTGAACAATTTGTAACATTCTACATTAGTGAGGAATACTTTTATTAACAGTTGATTTCAGTAGACTTTGATATTAGCATGTTGCTAAGCTAACAGCATATTTTTTGGCAAAATACTAAACATTTTTATTGCACTGAACTATTTGTATCAACACTTTTTACTACTCAATGAGATATGTTTGTTTGATTAAAATCAACTTTTCTCTCACCGCGTCCTCCGTTTTTTTGATGTCACAATGCATTCTGGGAGAGCCTTCTCCACTAATGATACATGTGATGCTACCTTAGAACCTTATAATTCCTTAAAGTGTTTGTTCACCCAAGAATGAAAATTCTGTCATTAATTACTCACCCTTATGTCGCTCCAAACCCGTAAGACTTTCGCTCATCTTTGCAACAGAAATTAAGATATTTTTCACATGCGTCATGGTACTCTTGTGAATGATGGTGGAGACTGACACGGAAGGGAAGAACTGTTGAATAAAGTTGTTATTTTTGTTTTCTTTGTGCACAAAAATTGTTTTCTTAGCTTCATAAATTACAGTTGAACCGCTGATGTCACATGGACTATTTTAATGGTGTCTTTACTACCTTTTTGGGCCTTGAACGTGGTAGCTGTGTTGCTGTCTATTGAGGGTCAGAAAGCTCTTGGATTTCATCAAAAAATACCTTAATTTGTGTTCCAAAGAACAATTTCAAAAATTTTTATTTTTGGGTGAACTACACCTTTAAAATGTCTGTAAGAAGTGGACAAGGTTGGACCATGATTTTTTGCTTGCCGTCATGCACATAATTTTTTCTTTTTCATTTTTTTCTTTCTTTGTGTCTTTCTTACATATGTGTGCTGTTTCAGAGAGCAGAGATGCTATTGCAACAGTTACACACCACATTGTCTTGCAGCAAACAGATCCATTTTCACTCCCCGTGGCTACTGGGCTACTGTGTCAGTAGATCTTTGAGCCTGAGCCTGTTACAGTGCTGGACGTGTTTGTGAAAAGGGCCCCAGATGGGTTCAGGCATATGACAATGTGTTGACTCATGTCTGCTGGGGAAACAGAGACCTGTGGTCACTGGAATGCACTGGCCTCATTCACGCTGTGGGTACTGGTGTCATCATTCACCTCTGAATGCCAGCGCCACACAGTGCCAGGGCTGCCATCTGATACAAGATTGGACTTTGAAGGTCAAAAGCTTCCCCAGATTGGTTCTCAACATGTCACATCCTACAATGAGTTTGAAGATGTCTCTAAAACTGAGCTTTTAAAAGGGATAGTTCACCCAAAAATGAATATTTTGAAGTTGTTCTTCTGTGGAACATAGAAGATATTCTGAAGAATGTTGGTAACCATACATTTGCTGGTCCCCATTGACTTCCACTGTAATGAAGTAATGTAAAAGTGTAGTATCCCTTTTGATCAAATTAATGCATCCTTGCTTAATAAAAGAAATAATTCTTATAAAAGAAAATTCTTTATAAACTCCAAACTTTTGAATGGTTGTATATGTACAGATATTCTGGTGTCATTCTGATGTCAAGATCCAGTCCCCCTTGGACCCATTTCATTGGCTAAGCCAGCTTTTTATTGATAATCTATTCAGTGCCTGATTACAAATGATAGAAAATCATAGTGCCATGTATTTAGCTCTAATTATGAAAATATGTTAATTGATGTCTTTTAAATTATATATCATTATAACAGAAGCTAAATAGCAAAATTAAACACTTGCCCATTTCAGTTTCAAGCTAACAGTGCTAACTGCTTAAAAATAGCCCTTTTGATTAGCTAAAAGTATCGTTCAATCAGACTTTGAACATAAGGATAGGATCTTATGCTGATGATACACGGGGCAACTTGTTGAGAAATTTTGCCAGGCAATGTTGCTTGGGCACTTTCCCATTGAAAATGGGTAACAAATTTCTATCTGGATATTTTAGTTCGGTAGAGGGCCCTGTACCTCACCTGGTTGCCCGTTGACGCCAAGCAACACTGCTCAAAAAGTTGCCCTGTGTATCATCGGCCTTACATGACACTAGCATTTTTTTAGATAGAGGACAGATGATTCATAAACATTTGTATGTCTCTGATGTTGTACATGCTACTGCAGATGGGCTTATGCTTCAGAAACTGTACTTATTTTAATACCTAGTCAAACATCAAAAATGGCATAAGAATAATTACAAAGAGTAATAAGTTAGAGAGTTCACCTCTAAAGAACTGCCAAGGCAGATTGTGTCTGCTAAGTATACACAGTCTATAAACTGATGCAGAGCGACACAGCAGCGATGACCACAAGATACTTGCAATTACTAATGACTTTCAGCCCACACACTCAACAGACTAATTCTAGATCATTCTTTCTCTTCCACGACTACCCATTAGACTCACTGTGGAGGAGATTGAAGGAATGGACTCTTGGGAAAACAGGCAAGGCAAACGCCTTGATTGCAATCAAAAAGACTCTTTAAACTCTCATGCAAAAAACATCTCAGAGAACGAGAGGAAAACAAGTGAAGGGATGGACTTCAAAGTGCAGATCCATTACAATCCATTAAAAAAGTGCTTTTGCTGGATCGAAACCGAGGATCAATAAAAGCCAGTTAAATGTCTGACAAAGCTCACTAATATCTGTAACATAAACTGCTATTCGGAGGAGGAGTGCTAGTGAGGAAAGACAAAATTGTATTATAATGGAAGAGTCCACTCCACACCCTGAACACACACACACCGCCCACCTCTCAGATGTATCTGAATATAAAACACACACACACACACACATTCACAATTATCATGCTGGATTTTCACGCCGTAGCATCCGAGGCTAATTCCTGCATGCTTTCCTCCTTTTCCCCCTGAGGGAATCAGGGTAGGAAACGCCGTGATGGGTTATTACCAGATGAGATTCACACTGTAAGACCTTGAATGGCACTATTTTCTCTTAATTTCATTGCCATTCTTTTCTTTTGCTAGTTATTTGAGCCTGAGCAGATTTATTCTGCTTCTCAATGTGGTTCAAAGCCATAAATGGGGAATGAAGTTCTTAGCCATGCAAACTACTGCATTTCTTCTTTAATATTCTGTGCATATATTGCGTCGATGCTTTATGGCCCAAGAAAGTTTCAAATAAAGTGTTCAGTGAGCAGTACATGGAGAAATGGAAACATTACATGATATCTCATTTTGGATAAAAACATGCAAGGTTATGATATATTGACTTGTGTAGTTTATGTCTGTCTTAATGGTCCATTTAGATTATGTTTGGAGACTATTTACTGGACAATTTAGCTCACCTCTCTGCTGTGTCGCCTGGGCTAATGATATACGTTTAGATCTTTATATGCTGCACATTTGCACTTCAGTCGATAGCATGTGGAAATGTTATCATCCTTAACTGTCACGGCCAAATGTTTTGCCTGGAATGACATATTTACCACAGTGCATATGAAATCTTATTTGCAAGGGCAGAACGGGCCCGTCTCGACTCGGTGAAGTGCATCTTGGGTAACAGTGGGGAAAAACAGTGTTTTATTGAATTGTCATGCAGTAGTGTGAACAGTTTTTATTTGGTTTGTGGAAGTGTTCTGGAAGTTTCATTTGTTTGGCTATCAGGTAAATTCAAAAGTCAGAATGATTGGTAAACTTTTATAGAATAAAAATATTCAGCAAAGTAAGCTTACATCCTGCCATGTCATTTTCTGTTTCAATAGATTTATATAATGGAGTGTATCTGTACTTTTTTTCTTATAGGAATTAGTAGGTTCACAAACGAGATCTATTTAATATCTCAGTTGTTTCTTCTAGAGCACAATGAGAATAAATGAAGATCTCTAGTGTCCAGAGTTATTATAGTTAACTTAAAACGGAAACTAAAATCATATATATCTATTTATGCAATAGTTCTCGCTGGTTCTCGAATCTGATTGGCTGAGAGCCTTTTCCAGGCATGCAATATTCTAGTGAAAACAGAACTCCAGCTTTCAAAACTGAGATTTATACATCATCTGAAAGCTGATAAATAAACTTTCCATTGATGTATGGTTTGTTAGGATAGGATAATATTTGGCTGAGATACAAGTATTTGAACATCTGAGGGCGCAAAAAAAATCAAAATATTGAGAAAGTCGCCGTTAAAGTTGTCCAAATGAAGTCCTTAGCAATGCATATTACTAATAAAAAATTATGTTTTGATATATTTGCGGTAGGAAAAATTGATCATTTTGACCCATACAATGTATTTTTGGCTATTGCTACAAATATACCCATGCTGCTTATGACTGGTTTTATGGTCCAGGGTCACATTTGTTTGTTTTTGTCTTTTTTAAAGTTGATACTCAAAAGAAAAATAACTGAGATGTATTTAATTGTTTCTCTTTAAAACTAAAGTACCTCAGTTACAATTTTGCAATGCCCCTTTGTTTTCCTAAGGTTTATTTAATAGATCCGTTTTAATATTAATAGCTCTCTGTCTTAATGAGAAAATGTGACTGTACCAGAAGGCATGTGACTCTCTCAGTCATCTGCCGCATATTTACACCTAAGTCTCAAGAAAACACAAAAGCGCTATGCCAAGAAAACACCAACTGTCAAAAAGAATTTGGATGAATTGCAGGAGCAGCAATGCTGTTGAAGGTATCACTATTCCACTGCTGTCCCTCAGGAAAAGTGCTTAGGAAAGCAGTGTCGCTGGAGAGAACACACAAGTGTCTCATATTACACTGCCTAAAATTAGGTTTCGACCGTTTTAGATCAAATGTGCCAGTTCTAGTACACCAACAGCATGATTACACAGCTGTGTCGGTCCATGTGGTTTGAGCAGCCGTGATTGTGTTCACAGCAGCTGTCACTCTTGTAGTGTTGACATAGTTGATGAAGATGAGATCTGATGGGAAGAGTCAGTGAAGGCGACCCTCTTGTGGTCAACATGAAATCAAAATGGATTCTGTTTACCTCATTATGTTCTCCTGGTGTTATTGGGAAAGTCTTTAGAACTCACATTACAGAAGTGAAAGCGGTTGCAAACAACATAATGGCACTAGTAACACCAAGGTCATTGGTTCGATTCCCAGGGAAAGCAAAAACTGATAAAATACTTTGAATGCATTGTAAGTTATTCTAAATAAAAATGCATAAATGCCAAATGCATAAATCGATTGTTACAGTGTTATTAGGCACCTTTTTCTTCATTTTTATATTTTCATTTTCATTTTAGTAATAATAGTAATAATAGTAGCAATTTCATGTGCTTTTGCAACTTTTATTGTTACCGTTTATTGTTAAAAACTTTTATTTGCAACTTTTAGTTGTTAGTTTTTATATGTATTTTTAGTTCCATTTAGCTTTAATTTATATATCAGTTTTAGTTTTAGTAATTTTAGTACTTTTATTTCAGTTACAGTAGTTGCCAAGTTTTTCATCAAATTTTGATACTTTATTTTATTTCAGCTTTATTTTAGTTAATAAAAATAATAGCTTTCATAATAATAGCTCTAAACACTGGATTGCAGAGGTTTATATCTTAAGCTAAAGTCTTGATTTGCTCTCCATTTACCTGCATTGTTGATTCGAAGAACCAACAGAAATATTAAAGCCCTCATTTGTTTTCGTTTATCTTTTCTTTTTCATCTTTTCTTTTGTTATTTCTAAATCAAGTCATTCAAAGCAATGAAAACAACATCCAAACAAGGCATGATTGGCAAAGAACAACAGACAATAGATCTGTCGTAAGCTAGTTTTGTAACATGTATTTGTCTGTGCGCTTTGTGTTTTCAGCAGCAGCGATTCACCAACTACTCCCTTATCTGTTGCCTTATTAGCGCTAATATGTTGCTACACTTTGTTAAACAGAAAATTACAGCAAATGTACCGTGATGGTTCGGGAAGATAATATAGTGTGTGCCGAGACATTAGATAAGATAAGTATTCCCACAAATATTGCACACTCGTTAGCATATTAAAATGTACTCTTTTCTTTTTGTGTACTTTTTTGGATTGAATTTTAGTGTAGCACAATCATGTCCCATCATGCCACGGCTCCTTGGGAAGTGCGTGTGGTGTGGGCGAAGTCATGGACACATTTATTTTTCAAGCTTGAAAACTCCCCTGAGTCACACAAGGACAGTCTGCTGCCAAATGTAAAATCAGAAGTTCCCAGGTTTTATCTGCATGTGGATTGAGAGTTCCAGAGAACTACACAAGCGGCCTCTTAAATGCAGTTTAAATATAAACGGGGAGATGCAGGGATGGTGCAGTCCCGTTTTAAATTTTAATCAAAACCTTTTAGCAGGATGAGGCAAGTGAAGCTAGCTCCAGAAAATGGCCTTGGAAACAAAAGAAAAGAGGCTCATTACAGAACTGGCTGCTGCACCATCCCAAACCACACATGTACACGTAAGCATGCACGTGCATGCACAAATGCGCATCCCTGTCCCGCCGGCTGGTGGAAAGTGGGACGGGATGTTCCAGGGATGACGTTTCTCTCAGTTAACTGCAGACCCCTTGAAGTAGTGCGCCCTCTCTGGTCTTAAGTCTAAGCACTAAAACCATTATGCACTTAAAATAGTCACATTAGGGAGACCATATGATGAGAAATATACATTTTAAGGCAGTGAATGGAAAAGCTTTTCCATGCCATACCTTGCTGGATAGCTGTGTCTATTTTTATGCACACTAAAGTGCTCTAGACAGGTAGGTGCTGCACTCTCAGAATGTAGTAGTATAAATTTAATAGTTTTGTCTAACTTGATTACCTCAGAATGTTTTGGATTTCAGTAAAGTACAATTTTACAGACCTTCAACATTAAATTCCGCTGAAAACACGGTATTGAGCCAGAGTGCATTTGGTGCTCATGTGGGAAATGCAGGTTTGAATCTCATGTGATGCTCTAATCTTCTTCTTTTTTCACTTATCTTATTCCCTTTTCACTTAGTCCCTGTTAATAAAAAAAGTGGCACAATACTACAAAAATGTATATGTATTATATGTAGATAAACTAGTCAGCCTCAGTATATTGGATGAGTAGTTGACCATTGTGACCTTTAATATCATTAACATTATTACATTGATGTTGATGTAAATACAGGGAATGCCTGAGGATAAGCCTGGACTTAAAGATCTATTGATTTAGTGATTGTTTTAGAATAATTAAAAGATTTAATATCTCCATTCAGAGTTTTTTTCATGGATTTCTGCTGACACTATCTGCTATCACATTGGCCAGGTCTCTGGAAGAAATCATTACACAATGTTATTGATCCCAGATCAGTCCTGTGTAATAGTCCCATGGGTTTGTCTGGAAAAAATAAACACAAAATGTATGATTTTGTCTTTTGCTCTCTTAGATTAAATAAATCATAAGATCACATGTCTGATATCCACTGAGCTGCCCCAGACACTGTTATTCATGCAGTTGTCAGGGCAGTCCATTGCATTTATATCACTATCTCTTAAATGGTAGGGAAAAATCAAGATGAGATAGACCCTTCAACATCAAGCCAACATGCTGTGTTTTTGTAAAGCTGTTTTTTCTTGATAATCTTTGGGAAACAGGCGCCTTGAAACTACAAGCCGTAAACAATTTGTACTTCTTCTAGTAATACAGTGGCCTCCAAAAATATCTGGACACTTAAACCACGATTAAAATGTGTGAATATTATCATAGCATTAGATGACAAAATATTAAACGATCTGAAACTATGAACATGCTCCACTAATGTTTATATAAATAGGCCTTTATAAATTCACAGGGGCTTGGGGCAGAAATGCCACCAAAATGAATAAAAATGCCCCTGTATGAGTTCAAATTTATAATATATAATATACTTAATATTATACGAGCAAGAGTGTTTTCCCAAATATCAGCATGATTGCAAATTAGATATTGATTTTATACAACATTTCAATAAACAAGAAGTTAATATGACTAACATTTTAGACATAACATTGTCAGTATGATCTATGTTTACTCTATTTTCCCAATGAAAATAGTTCTAAACAAAGCCACAACAGGACCCTTGTGTGTCTCCGAGCATCACACAGCAGTGATTCATTACTGAATGAATCCACATTTTTAAAATGAATTAGTGTAATGACTGATTCAATGACTCCCTCATAAAAGCAGCCTCTTGCTTCATTCCTGAATAAATCAGTTTTGAACAATCATTGAATGATTCATTAAGAAAATGACTTATCTTCTAATCATTTCATATTTCCTTTTTTATGTTTAAAACTTTATAAATGATAATGCAACTAAAATGGGACTGTTCATGCATTTATGCCACCTCTGAGCTGCCTTAAACAGTCTTATGTGAATACACCTAAATGCCACTTCAGATGGAGTTTCTGTGCCACTTCTGCAGTGCAAAGACAGTTTTTGCTGGTATTGATTTCATTTGATTGGTCACAGCAATATAGTGTTATTATTCTAATTGATTTTATTCCTTAAATGTAAGAATTTCACATTAAAGGTTATGCATCTATTTAATAAAGTTTAAAAATTGCCTTTGTAAAGGTAAAAAAAGCTCTTTGCTCTTTTCTGTATTTCTTTAACGTAAATGCCACCTGATTTCATATTACTTTTTTTAGCTTTAGTAACTTTCCTTTATGCATGTATCGCAGCCTATTAATTTACATTCATGTGAATGTCTGTTCGCATTTATTTCTTCACTTTACCACTGAAGATGTGGTACTGCTTCAGGTCCATTATATCCTGACAAACATCCACCCAGCTTGCCAGTGGGAGAGCAGCGATTTGATTGGCTGTGTTACCTGATATTTGTTGTTTGATAGGTTAGCAGTGGCAGGTCATGGCTTCCTGTGGTGGATCCTGTGCATTTTTAAAGAGACCCACTGATTTACCAGCAAGACTTCCTTTTCCTTGTGTTGGGAAATGCACACAAACAGCCAGCCTGACCTTTAGCAGCAATAAACACAATTAAAAATGAATAAGAAAATAATTGAAAGTAACCCACACTTTACTTGAAAGATTAAAACCCGAGCCAACAAACCCAAGTTGAAAACTTGCAAGAAAGCTGTTGACATTTCCTTTAGCTTCTCGTTTAAAGATCACAGTATAAATGTCCCAGATATGATGATGTCAGTGGCGCTACCCTTTAAGCCGTATTTAATTAGCATTTCTGTATAGTGCCTTCATCTCCCACTACAGCAGATAAAACTAGTTGAAAAGAACTTCCTGAGACTCTCCATCCTTGCATAGTAATCTGCACCTTCCTATTACTCTGCCGGAGTGAAGTATTTATTTTTGCAATTGACTGCTCTGTATGAATTTCCCTCCATACAAACGCACCCCTCCCTCCACGTCCCATTAATCAGAGTGACTGAGTGCCAGTGCGATTTGAGGGTAATGCAGTGCAGACGCTCAGGCCCGTTTCTCAGCTCCTTTGGGCTGTCCACCAGCCCCGTTCTCTCCTTCCTTCAGCCGGACTTCAGGGACGAGTAGCCAGCAGGTCGAACTGAATAATGCAGTCTGTGGCGTAAGCAGAAGCCATTAGCTCACCTTCTGCATTCCCTCATGTTGCTGATTCAAAAACAATTAGCTCCGCGATTCCAGTTTCTCAGTATGTATCAGCAGAGCCCATGGCCATCGATTGCGTCATTTGTTATGGGCACTCAGGGAGACGCTTCCTGTTTTTTGCTTAATTAATTACCACGTCTATGCAACTGCTCTTTCTCTACACTTGCGGTAAGGAAAAATAAGAGAAAACAGATTAAAAGTAAACAGGACACAATGTAGTCTTTCTATAAAACATATATCTCATCTGTACACACCCCACTTGGCAGCTCTCTTTGGCCTCAACAGTCAGTGGTTTGATATAGTGCATGTCAGAATAAAGCCTGACCTCTTCAGCTCTCTTGGGCTTTGCCAAAGCTTCTCATCTTATCACACACCCTTTGCAGAGACTGCACTTTACCCGCTAACACCTCAGATGGCACGCTCAATGGGAAAAGTGTTGGTGCTGCTAAGGGTCAAGTTCAAGGGCCCCTGGATGGCTGTTTCATTTTAATGACAAGACGTTTGGTTACGTTCAGGGCCAGTGCACACCGCCAATGTTCAGAATGAGTTTTTCAGTGGTTGATGGTTCAATAACAAAATAAAATAAAATAAAAAATCTAGTGTGAAAATCTTTTTTTTTTATGTAGTGTAAAACACTCATGCCAAATTCTTACTGTTCATATGATTTTTAAAAACTTGATAAAATTCATTTATTTTAAAACTTTATAATGATTTTTTCAGAAAAAATTTGAATATAATATATATTAATATATCATTATATATTAAATATATGCGTTTTTAACTTATTTAATTGTCATGTGGTGTAACCATCAAGTAAAAAGTAATACATTTAAACTTAAAAAAAAAAAAAAATATATATATATATATATATATATATGTGTGTGTTATATATACTGTATATATATGTAATTCTTTATATATAAAAAGTGTTTTTTGTCATTTGATGGGTTTTGTTTTATCTGCATGTTTGCATGTTACTTTGATTTACTGAACAAGAACAAGTTTTTCAAGTATTAGTAATATTTTAACAAATCTGCTTCAATGCCTATTTTAAAAATAAAAGAATAGAAATAATATAAGATAGTACCGAAATGAATGTTTTCTTTTCAATGATATTATTCTTTTCTTTTTTATTTCATTATATCAAAGCACTTGTATCACTCTCAAATTTTCACGTTTATACCCCTTCACAAGTTTGCCTGCCCATCCAGTCCTGATGGTTCATGGTAAACAAACTTGGCTTGCTGTGCTTAATGGAGGCTTGAACCCGAGACTCGGCTTGAGCACTGAGTTTAACCCCTCCATTGCGGTACTACCTAGAGGAAGAATAACAGAAATAGAGGAGGAGATGGGGAGGTGGAGGGATGCCGGAAGAATTGATGCTGGAACAGTGCAATGAGTGCTGCTTATATAGGCTTGTAATGATGATTGACAGGACCAAATGACTAGGCTCCTCCTGAACCTATGTTTGGAACTTCATTATAAATATTAAAAGAAAAAAAAAACACACTAACAATTCAAACACTACAATCATTGTATCTGTAAATTGCATTTGTAAAGTATTTTTGAATAAATTAATAGATTGAAACAAAAAAGGAGACAATGTCATTGACCCTTATATTTGGTTCCTGCCAATTCTGAATAATGGCTGCATTTATTGTTGGGAAACAGTATGGGTCATTAACACTCACTGTTTAGCACTTTGGACTTTTATTGCTAAATAAATGATTACATTACAGCATAATAAATATACATGTGTTTGATGCTGGCAGACCCAAATGCCAATTTCACACAGTGTAGACACTGGCGGAAATACATTAAGCTCTCTTAATTTGATGTACAGGGTCGACTCTTGTGCAGTTATAATCTTTTAATCACTTCCCCTTTATATACAAGCATCTCTGGAGGGGTAAAGCAAAACGCAACCCATTCAGACCTCACGACGTTCACGTGACAGGCATGGACACACCTCTGACCCAGGCCATGTCCTACTCCAGAGGAAGGGTGATGGGATTTTAAATATTTACATCTTCTCTGTGAACTTGTGAGCGCCTGCCCCTAAGGTCTGGGCAAATTAAAAAAGCAGCTCCAAGTCCACTGCCGCTTTGAAGCTTGAATACCGTAGTAAAGAGTCCATTGTTCAGATAGGCCGCCTTCTGATTCCATCTGAGACCCCTTTGTGAAAATTAAACTCATAAGATTATTGGAGGGAAGGTAACATGATTGCTACAAGCAAATTCAGAAATGAACTGGGTCACTTTCAATAAGGTGTGAATTTAAATTGAATTGGACAATTCTATCCATGCATCCATCCATCCATCCATCCATCTGTGAGTCTAAATGAGTTAGTTATGAGAATGTGAATTTCAGTTAATTTTAAATCTACTTATATTCACATTGGAACAGCATTTCTCAATCCTGTTTGCTACCTTAATTCAAATTCAGTTCAAATTCTGGAATCCAAAGGGCATTCTTAATTCAATTCTAAACAGCTCCATAGCGCATGTCGCCGGCCTTTGATATGTACCATTGGAGGGGAAATTGAGAAGTCATTATTGACAGAGCAGACTCTGGTTAATTAATTTCTATTCTGTGTTCTTCACTCAACTATGCTCCCCCGTGCTGCACCAATCAATCCCTTCATATCACTCTATTATGACCGTGTCATACATGTGAGAGAGGAAGTGATGTTTATAGGTGACTGCTCATGGCCTCCGTGAACAGTGAGCAAATAACAGGAGAGGTGTGGAACAGACAATTGATGAGGGGGGAAAGAAAATGATCTGTGGCGTGATTAAGGTTTGAATGATGCAGAACCTATATCACAGCTAGAGGACACTCTCACAGGCTCTGAATCAACAGGGCAAAAATCATTGTATTCAATGTCCTTTAATTCCAGACTGTCTAAAACAAACAGGCTGTTACAGACAGATGTGCGCTGGAGTGGGAGCCTGATGGCGCGTCTCACATTGAGAGTCCTTGGCGCCAGTGTGCCACAGATGAGCTGCGATACCTTGATAGGACAACAGGCTCCATTGGCAGCCCGGTCACGTCAGCGGCAAAGCAGGCTAACGCGACATAATCACGGACCGCCGATGAGCCCCACGGATGAGGAAGTGCAGGTGTCTGCCTCAGCTGGGCTGGGTGTCAGCCCGTAAGATGTGTCATCTCTCTGAGCACACTTCACCCCCCCACCATTTCCCCTTGAAAAACACACACAAGAGTGCTTGTGTCCACTCTTAGCCCATCATCTTAACCACATCAATCCGGTTTCTAGAGAATGCCGGGAATTGGCCTAATTTTTGAAGGACAGAAAGTGGAAAAGTGCTGAATCCGGATGTAAAATCCACAGATTTCTGATGTGCTTGAGAAGAAAAAACACTGAAATACAAACGGCTGAGGATCGTCCCAGACTTCAGAGTCTTTTCTGAATGATTGTCTTTTTGCCACCGCACACCGTTCTTTGCTCATGCCCATTGTGTCTGCCACAGGGCTAAACTTTCATGCCAGGCAGAATCACAGAAAACGCTCTTTTTCTTCTTCTGAAGAAAGCAAAACTATTTCGAGAATGTGTCTGGGCTTGGGGGGAACATTGGTTTCTCAGGTTGACAGGCAGAGTCATTTCCCTGGTGAGGAGATATTTCAAGAAGCTTGGCACACTGCGGTGTCTTCAGATGGCAGGCTGAGGCTCTGTTGAATAGGGAGCTGCTGAAGCAACTGGGCCATAAGCTCTGGAGACAGAATGGGGGTTGTAGTCCTAATGAAGTCTGTCTTTTACTGACATGCTCTTTGCACAGTGGTATTTCCTCTGTCAATTGTGGTTTTCCCCTCATCGTGACCTTAAAAGAGGACAGTTCATTGTAATGTAGCAAGGGTACTCAGTTCTGACATCAACAGACTCTCACAGTATGAGAGCAGACAGTTTGGGCTGTACAGTTGTGGCCTATGGCAATTGAAATTGTAAATGTAATTATTAGTTTAGGGGAAAAAATCTGTTTATCTAAAAATGTTTATTCATTCAAACACAATGCACAATTCAAACACAGACAAACTGTCTGTGTTTGCGTATTCCATACTGTATTAGTGTTGGGTGTGTTTCAGTGAATGTTTATGCAAGTTACATCGATATTAGTCTCAGCCTCAGACGTCCAGCGTCTGATGCATATGGCACACTTTTCTGGAATCACTTCAGGAATGTCGAAGTCGTCATCCAACTGGCTGAATAAAACCGGATTTTCGGGAGACGCGAGTGTCACGTTTATTTTCGGTCCGCCGGGAAACAAAGATGCCGTGGTGCCAAACCCCCTCACGAAAGAAGAAAGCCGTCGTGTTAACAAATGTGACGACGAACGCTTATCAGGGTCAACTAAGCGCTGGATTTTGAAAAGTATGTGAAATATTTAAAGTTCGTGGCATAGAATCTTTAAAATACATCCGAGAGTTTCACACACCGGTTTGTTATTGTGGCGACATTTCCAGGCCCCCGAAACGTGACGCTAAATGAAACGAACTATGATTGGTTGTTTAACATGTCGGTCAAATGGCCTCATGGGCGGGCCTTGGCCAATGAAAGCGCACATCTATTCCAGACCTTCAGCCGTCAGTCTGAAGGTCTGGCTACAGGAGACTACATCGATATACCAGTAGAGGTATGCCAGACTGGCTTCATTAGGGAGTCATTTATTCAGTCTATTTTTTTTTAAATGACAATTCACTCACAAACTAAACAAGTAACTGATTTTACAAGCAAGTCACTGAATTATTCATTCCAATTAGTTTAAAAAAGCAGTTTCTTCTAGAAGTGATTGATTTCACAAGTGAGTCACTGAATCTTTAATTCATCTGATTCACTCAAAAACGCTGATTCATTTAGGGTACAAAACACTGCTGTGTGTTACTCGGATGTGCACAGTGAACCTACTGCTGCATTGTTTGAAACTATTTTGCTTTGGCCGAGTCTAAAATGTGAGTTACTCAATATTAACTTATAGTTTATTGAACAGCTGTATAAAAGCAATATCATATTCTTAATTGCTCTGTTTTTTCCAATATCACACAACTGTTTATGTGCAGCACTCACAAATATAGCACTCCTGCTCATGTGATAAATATTATTATTAATTTAAAAGTAGAAATATACATTATGTATTTATTATTATGTATTAAATACGGCTAACATAATTGTATTCTCACTTATTTATTTGATTATTTGTGGAGTTCTGCTAAGCTTCTTAATGTGTGCTAGATTTTATTTTTTTTTCACTTTCTGCCTAATGTAAAAATTCCACAGTTTTTCACCTGTGTTAAACAAGCTATTTTACCTCATTCCATTCAAACAGTTCCCATCAGGCGATCTTTCTGTGAAATGGTCATCAGCAGGAGTCCCACTGGTTTGACACGTGATGTAGAGTTTGATGCCAACGTAAAGTGAATGAACAAGTGTGGCTCTTAATGTTTCTCATTGCAGTGCCCAAGGGAATGACGTTTAGACGTCAGCCACCATCACCTGCTCTATTTCAGTGCTTCATCACCCAGTGTGGTGTACAGGAAGAACAAGCCTCCTACTGAGGGACAGAATGAGAGAAAGTGAACATGCCCCTAGCTTGGAAAGACAGATACGGTAGAGAAGAAGGAGAAGTAGTTTGACTATTGCCTGAATACAATAGCCAGTCCCACTTGAATACTCCATCGAATCCTCTTTGCCATGCAAGCTTGTACTGCTGCTCTCAAGATGGGTCCCAGTGCCTTAGGGGATGCTGTGCCACATATGGGTACTTGAAGGACTGAAGTATCTAGAGGAAGTCGGGTTTGGGGTAATGTAGCCATCTGGTAGTGTAGGAATATGATAACATCTTTCATCCAGCCGTAGACTGTGAGTTTGTCTTTGAGCGCTTTCGTAAGAGGTGCGAACACTTAGGGAAGACATCACAGAGCTGTTGAAAGAACCAGGACACTTATGAAACCGTGACAGATAGATACAGTGACATAAATGAAAACAGCGTTTCACATCATGACGCTGAAGTGCATGAGATTTAAGTTGTTGAATATTACTATTTGTTTTTATTTGTCATGCATCTAGCAATGAGGCACATTTCTGCATGAGATTAGGGATTTTTCACACTGAAATTAATACCTTATTTTTATCGTCATAAACCCTGCCTTTAACCCTGAGTAAAGACTCTTTTATTCCTACCTTTATTGTCTGAAAAGTCCATTCAGGAAAAACTTGTTAGTACTGTCGGCAATATAGCGTTTGTTCAATCAATGACACTGACACCACTATTGTACCAATAAGAATGTATATACTTGTAAACAGGGTTGCACTCAGAAATGACGATTCACAACATACCAATTCAGTTTACCCAGGCTTTAGAATGACCCAGGGTTAACTAGGTCAAGTGTTAAAATCTCTTTTATGTGTTTATTCCAACCTTTAGTTGTATTTATCAATTTATTTATTAAAAGGTAATGCTGTCACCCAGTATTCATTCATTCAAAAACCCTCAATGTTTGTGGTCGAGAAATATTGTTCTGATTATAAATTATATAATATGAATCATAATTGAAAGCATAAATATGTTTAATGTAGCTAGCTACTTTTTAGCATCATGTAGTCTAGCTACTGTAACTTTTTTTTAAAGAGTATCTTGACTGTGGTTGAACTGCTTTAAATCATGGGCATCCCAGCACTGATGACCTGTACTATAGATATAGTTCTAAAATCACTGGAAATGCATTAACTTCTTGTTTTATTACTTGCACTGAAATGTTATTTGGAAAAAAGATATATCTATTTAGGTATCTACTAAATCATTGATTTTCCTTCTGTGTCTGAAGGGAAGGATGGACAGATTAAGGTTGAGGATGGCAGAGAAATGTCTACAACAAGAGATATTGAAAAGTGTAGGGAAATAAATGGTGAAGTAGTGAGAGAGGGAGACGTATGCTAGGAGTTTGTGTGATGGTCCAGAGTTTAACACAAAGTCGATAACCCTGCAAAACCTAATCATAATGTGTCTGCAGATTCAGATCAGTGTGATCAATGCTGTAGGGGCCGCAGTCACAGCGGCTACAGGAAAATCAAATGTTTTATGTGGGGAGAATCCTTGACAACCATGAGTTTTTTTTATCTCCTGTACTAGAACTTCAATCACTTATTTTTTCTTTATCATTTTTTTTCTCTTTCTTGTCATATATTCTAGTTGATTAGTTCTACCGCTAGTCAGTGTGTTGGGTCTGTGTTGACAAGTCTTGAATCTTATGACATGAACCCAAACATTTGAATGGTAGTGTGAGTGAGAAAAACAATTTACAGTACTTTGGTAGAGCCCTAAACTTCAACGCACAGTACTCACATTTTCATGCAATAGAAATGTTGATAAAGGGTTAAACGTGTTGCCAGGAGAAGAATGTTTTGGTATTTCACTTTATTTTAATGTCATCCATGAACTCAGATTTTCTAATGAAATGCAGTTTCCGGAACATCACACATGAGGTCTCGAGTCTGTTGGCTGACACTATGTGAACGTCTGCAGCTTTGATATCAGGCGCCCTTCCACCCAGATTCAAGTCATCAGCATTGATTATGCTGGATGGACAGCAAAATTGAACATTTACCAGATCTCTCACCATCAAAAAAATCTATTTAGTAGTTGCTAAGCCTAAATCTTTTGTGTATTTGGCATAACTTTACACAGGATTCAACTGACATGGCTAAAATGTTGGTTAGGTAGAAACTATGTTCAGAACAGCTTGCTAACATACAATTTGTATTAATTCTGCAGTATGTTTTTGGAGTTTGTGCAGCTTCCTCATAGATGAATGGTACTTGATTAACACCTGAGTATTCACAGCTGTTGTTTTTTTCATCATAAGCTGAAGAACACACAGGTCAAAGGACCATGGCAGCTTGTTGGATATAGCAAGAAACAACAGAATCCAACAGCATAGGGTCCTGTGGCGACATTTCTGTAAAATGATATGGCTACTACGTTTCGTGACGTAGTGGACGTTTCATTCAATATGAAATGTCCAGCAACAAGTGCTAAAAGTGCATTCAGTTTTATCCTAAACAAATGAACCAGAAACCAGCAATGCTTTATTGCCTTGTGCATATTGCAGCAGATGAGAAATGAAATGTCCGGTAACTCCATTGCATTTGAAAATGATGTACCACCTACACTAAACCGTACTCTAAATGTAACCGATAATGTAAACGAAAGGAAATGTGAGATAAGCAACCATGTCAGCAAGTTTTTTTTTGAATCATCGAACTCTTTTGAATTGTCATGAGCACAGTGCTGTACCAGGTGAGCTACCAAGCAAGTTTACAACATCAGAAAAGCCATACGTATAGACCAATTATAGGTTTGTAAACATTCGGGATGCAAGCGCATCATGGTTGCAGAAAACCCGGGAGAGGTTTTTCACCTCGGCTCTTCTGGCATTTTTCCCCTCAGAATTGACAAACTCACTATTTTTGAGTTAAATCGAGTTATAAAGTCCGAATTAGGAGATATAAACTTGCATTTGCGAGAAGAAAAAAAGAATCAGAATTGTGAGATAAAATAAATGTTATGTAAAAATGTTAATAGTAATAGGTTTAAATAATATTTCATGGTGTAACTTTAGGGCTAATACAATACGTCCCCTATGAACAGCATATGTGAATATTTTGTAGACCTATTGTTTAAATCAACTTTATGCTAGTAGAGTAATCATAGCAGTTTCATCCATAGTATGTCCGTTTAAACATCTGACTTTAGCTTCAAATGGCGTCTTTGACGACAGTATTAATTTTAAAATTATTTGCATTCTGATTTTGACATCAAAAGGCACAAAATATATTTTTTTCTCTATTCTATGGATTTTACCCGTTTACCTCCACTTGTTACCAGTGTTTTTCTGCAGCCACTATGCACACGCAGCTGCAAGTGACGTAACTGTGACGTCTACTCTGAATTGGTCTATTGGACATTTTATGTTATACAAATGTAAAAATAATTTTATTTACAAATTGTAGAATCTGGTAAAAGTGTTTTAAGAGTATAGCATAGTATTGTGTAAGAAAGCACACAAAAATAAGTCTTTATTAATAGATAATCTGCCCGAGTAATCATAATTTGTGTGAAGAGGAATAAAAGATGCTGGCACTTTACTGCTTTTAGTGTTCATTTAGAATTGTATGTATACGAGTTTTTGTAGTTGCAAAAATGTAACTAGAGGCATGTATTGCTGCAAATGGATAATCGAAAATGCTATCTAGAAAAGCACCTAAAAGGAAAATCTGCTATAGTGCTATATGTTTTTAATAGGCATTACAAAAGGTTACCTTTTGGGGTCCAAAGGTGATTTGATTCTGCAGTGGGATTGAATCTGGCACACACCTGGAAGGTATTGATACTACGTATCTGCATACCTACAGAGTGTGCTTCATCAATACTTGAGAAGTAAGCTCTTTACTGCATTCAGTACAACACAGGAAGTTGGACGTGACCACCATCTTCTTGAAAACAACAAATATTGATCAATATACGAAATCCACCTCCTTTTCGGAGCACTTTGATGGCAGTGTAGAACAAACTGTGATGATGTGCGGTAGGCTTCAGGTGCGTCCAATCAAGCGCAGCGAGCCGTGCACCTCTTTGCTCACACACTCTTTAGTGCTCCGTTTTATCTGGTTGGGAGGGACGATGGAGAAGTGGGTGGAGGTTTCACCATCACTCACGATTCATTGTTGAATATTTCATAGAAAACGCTCTTACGATCCCTGCAATGAACCTCATCAGCTTCTCTCCGCCCTTTTCAGCTTTCGCTCACTGCCTCAGCAGCCATGCAAATTCCCGTCATCATCTCCTAAAATAAAGCTCTCCAGAGCCCCTCACTCAACCACGCAGCAGGTCTTACATAATTACTGAGGCTGTCAGTAGCACCGCACTGCCGAGCACTGTGTAAGGTTATATCACTAATGCAAAATCTGAAGATCATTTGGGTGCCCCACCTCACATTTCCAAATAGAGTGTGCTTGTTCTTCGAACAATGATTTGTCGGATATGTCACTAAAAGCAGATTTTTGAGCCAAGTTGTTTTTTAATGTAACTTCCAAAAAAGCCTATTTTGAAAGTAATGTATAATTCTTTGAAAATTAAACCTTTATTGTAGGTAAAATAATGCTTGTTGAATTTTTTTGCAGATCTGACTTAATTATTAATTTGCTTTAAACTAAGAATTCTGCCATTCTGCACACCCTTGTGTCACTTCACTTAAAGCAGATCTATGCTTATAAAATAACTAAGTAGTTTTTAAACTTTTCCCCCTTAATCGTGTTTTATCTTGTCTATAGGGTACCAAGTGAGACATACTGAAAAAATGGTGTCGAAACAATTTTCACTCAAAAATTGCTAGTATATTTCACAATTAATAACAGTTATAAAAATAATTATCATTGTTATTAATAATTACAGCAATAACTATAACATTAGATTAAATGTAAAAGTTCTAAATAGAAAGTCAGAAAAAGTATATTATAATGATAACAATTATGAAATTAATATTATTGTTATTAATAATTACGGTAATAATAATGGTAAGTAACATTTTGAATTAAATGTAAAAGTTCTAAGTTGAAAGACTGAAGTAGTATTTTATAATAATAATAATAATTAGAAAAATAATTATTATTGTTATTAAAAAGTACAGTAATAATAATGGTAAATAACACTGAATTAAATGTAAAAGTTCTAAGTAGAAGGACCGAAATTGTATTTTATAATAATAATTATTATACAAATGATTGTATTGTTTTTCTTACATTGCAGGGCTGTCATTGGTGGAAAAAATACACACACACATACATATATATATATATATATATATATATATTAAAAGATGTCTTTGGATATATAATGGAAGACTTTTAGTGTTTCCATCAGAAGAGCATATGGATGGTGGATGGTGTGTACACTCTTAGAGGTGAAAAGTCTAAAGATCATGTGTCAGAAATAGTTAGTGATATCACTTCCTTTCCTCAGCTCCTCACATTCTCACCTCTGTATGCAAAACAAAAAGCCAACTCTTGCTGCTATCAGTGACGGCACAAGCCTATACAGGTATATTAAAATAAATTCATTATAAATGCAAGCACATGGGAAAAAGGAACATTTATTGAATTAATTCATGACCATTCTTTGACTCTAAGCATCAACTTCATATGAGCACTGAAGCATATGTGCGTTTCACATCGGGGCTCAGGTTAAGCATCTGTCTGCATGCTGAGTGACACGTAACCCAAACGCAGACCTCCGTCGTGCTGTAATAATCCAACCGGCGTAATCCACGGCGCCGAGGCCTGAGCACGTGGCTGGGAAGTGAAGGCAGCATAAGTGCCTGGGTTAGATATTAAATTCATACATTATTCATGTGGAAGCTGCTGCTCACAAGGATTTTGGCATTGCATTTCCTTTGAAGCCGTCTCCACCAAAGCTGATTAGTATGTGTTGATTTTTTTTTTTATAATTTTTTTTCTGGTCAATGTTCAAATGCCCACTGACGGTGTAATATCCGACTATACAGGTTTGTATGCTAGAGTACTATCGGAGTGGGCAGTATGACCGAAATCTAGCACTGTGTGAGTCATTTTATATCACAGTTTAGTTCATGTTGCAGGTTTATATATTTTGGTAATTTAATCCCAAAATGTTTTATATATTTCATAAGCATGTAGTAATGTCTATTTTTGTAGAAAATCTCTCTGTGATAGACGTGTATGTGTGTGTTGTGTGTGTATGCCTAGTTAGTACTGCAGAATACATCAGCACAACCCAGCTGTCCCATCAAGATAAGGACTTCCTCATTTGCTCACTTGTTTATTGATTTCCTGATATTCTTCTGTATGAATCGTGACCCAGCAGTGAAGCGCGAGTGTGTAAAACACAGCTGTTGATTGACGGAGTGTTTGTTGTCAGGATGTTTGTTTTCTTGACAGGACTGCTTGTAAAAACGTATTTGCTTTATCGACAGAATATATTTGCGGTTGTTGGAGTGAGAATGCTGGCCCACTGCCCTCTATATTGCAGCTAAATTACACTAAATTCTTATTCTCTGACTATGAGAACTAGTATAATCCAATAAAAAGGAGTCATCTGACCCTAGTAAAAAAGTGATATATTTAAAATACTTTTATTTAATACTAAGTATAGTTCAAATGAGCAATTTAGCATACTTTAAGTATTCCAGTTTAGTATACCAAAAGTCCAACTGCAAGTCGTTTTTTTTTAAGTACATAAATATGTAAAAGTATTTGTAGTATATTAAGCATGAAATAAATCAATGGGTACCAAAACGGTTTGTGTAAGTAAATGACTCCAAAAATAATTTTTGGATGAAATATTCATTCATGTTTCCTTTTTCTCGGATTGTCGTGAAATACAAAAAATGCACTAGTAAACTCTATATTTTAAGGAGATATCTCAACAGTGTCTCAAATTGTGCTCAGGCTTGCAAATATATGAAAAAAATATGAGAATCAGAAATAATCTGATAAAATTTCCTATCAAAAAACAAAATGATTTTATAGTACTATATTCTATCAACAATTGTATTTTTAATTTTTCCTAAGGAACTTTAAGGGCAACATACTTGATACTTGAATGAAACCTACTAGGGGTGGAACGGTTCAACTTTTTCACGGTTCGGTTTGTATCACGGTTTTAGAATCACCGTTTCGGTACAGTTCGGTATGTTTAGGGAAAAACTATACTGTCAAATAAAAATAAAGAAAATAAGAATAATCTATCTAACTACAAGCTCAACTAAATAAAATAGAG
>JAFVLL020028880.1:0-17863 GCA_021397915.2 Tor tambroides | reverse complement strand
AATAATTTTTATATTTATTTATTTAGATTTATATTTTCATTGTATGGCTATCTGGGATTTCAGTATGGAGTTAAAGGTTAGGATTATAATTTTTTGGTAGTATTATATCACATTGTGAGTGTATATTAGCACCGTTTGTTGTTTTCTCGTGGTATCTGATAGAGCCTTTGGACTCGGAAGCGGTGATGCGTGACGTCAGACTTAACAAGCGAATAGTCCTTCACGTCCGCTGCGATCTCAAAACTCTGGCCATTGATAATATCTAGAATATCAAAATCAACTGCGGGCGGGAGATTGTTTTCCTATTTAGCACCCAAACTCTGAAACAATCTACCAAACACTGTTCGAAAAGCAGACACACTCTGTCAGTTTAAATCTAGATTAAAGACCCATCTCTTTAACTTGGCTTACACATAATACACTATTGCATTTCTATAATTTAGATCCGTTAAAGTATTGTTAGGCTGCATTAATTAGGTCAACCGGTACCGGGAACACTTCCCAAAACACCTGATGTACTTGTTACATCGTTAGAAGAATGGCATCTACGCTAATATTAGTCTGTTTCTTTCTTTTTCCGAGGTCACCGTAGCCACCCAGAGCCAGACTGTATCCAGATCAGACGGTCACTGCAGCCACCCGGATTCAGTCCGTATCCAGATCAGATGGTGGATCAGCTCCTAGAGATGACCTCTACAGCCCTGAACGTCAGCGGAGACCAGGACAACTAGATGAGCCCCAGAGACAGATCCCCAGTGAAGACCCTGTCTCCTAGACGGCCATCGGGACAAGACCACAGGAACCATGTAAGTCCTTTCCACAATCTGCCTCTGCTTTAGCCTAGATTTAACCTACTATTTTGTCTGACAAGAGGAGAATGACACTATTTCGACACACTGTTTCCCCGTCTAAATACTGTAAAGCTGATATCAAGTTGCCCGGCTTTATATCAAGCTGATGTAAAGCTGCTTTGACACAATTTGCATTGTTAAAAGCGCTATACAAATAATAGTGACTTGACTTGACAAAGCTTCCCACATGAAGAACTGCCAGTAGCCGATCGTCACATGAAGTTCCAGACCAGCAAATCAGAAGTCTAGTCACTCGGTATTATCAAACCCTTATGCCACGTCCATCCCAGGAGAATGAGGAGCGGGAGTGGAGCTCAGGAATTGACGCGGTTCGTCTGGTGAGTGCATTAGTGTGGTCTCGCCGTGTTTCATGACAATCTTCAGCGTAGCAGGATACTAGAGAGAGGTCTGCAGACCTGCCTCTTTCAATTCCTTCCGTATTGTGCTGAAGGAGCTCTGCTTCTTTGCTGTCGCGGGAGAGAAGTCGGGGAAAAAGCTCAACATCGCACCGTCACCCACTTTCACAGGACCGCGGCGTCTTGCTTCATTCAGAATCAAATTCCTGTCGTTGTAATGTAACAGTTTGAAGAGAAACACTCGTGGTTTGGAGTGATCCATTGAAGCTCTGGAGTAAACTCGATGCGCGCGTTTGAGCTCGATATCTTTGCCCCAAAGTGATGGGATCCAGATCGGCAGTGACCGTTTCAGAAAGCCAATCGGGTCATCCTTCTCGGCCCCTACAGGTAGTCCCAGCAGGCGGAGATTATAGCGTCTGCTGCGGTCCTGTAGATCAGTCACCTGCTGCTCGAGGGCATCCAGATGCGTCAATCACTTTTTTCTGCTCTCTCTGTTCCCCGATTAAAAAGTCAACTTTAGAGCATATATTCTGGATTGTAGTCATGTTAGAGGAGAATTCGGTGCGCATTGCTGCTAATTCAGTTTTCAAAATGTCCTCAAATTGCTTTATAGTGACCGCCATATTGTCCTCCATGTCCGCTCGGCCCGCTGCGGTGGCTGATTTAGTTTTCTTCTTAATTGGCGAGGATGACGCTGAAAGATAAGCGAGTTTCTGACTGTGTGACATCTACAGACCAATAGCAAACGAAAAAACTACCCCAAATGTAAAAAAAAGAAAAAAAAAAAAGCAGAACAACAGTAAAAAACGGGCTACATACGCGGAGCTCAGCTAATGTGCGTCTCAGCTCATGAAAGCGTCACGTGATCATTCAGTAGGCTATAATATTAATTATTATTAATTTGCAAAAAAAAAATAAATACATGTTAAATTCAACCTTTAAACTGCTTTTCCAATAGGCTATATTCCAGTCAGCATAATAAAAGCTTTATGTCGAACATTTACAGTAGGCTTATTTACAAAACTGGTTAGAACGTTATTGTAATGGAGCCGACGAGACGTGAGGCGTACGGATCCATGTGCAAGCTTTTATTCAAAAAACTGTCAAATACAGGCAGGGTCAAACTTCAGTAAACAGATATGTCGAGGGCAAGACACAAGAGTATTCCGAGAGCATGCGTGGGTCGTTGATCGGCGAACAATATCCAAAGGGCTTGACAATAGAGGTAATCCGAGTACATGAGCAATAGTCCAAGCGAGGTACAAACAGAGTCCGAACGGCAAGGAAAAGGGTAAATCCAAGAAACACAGGCGAGAATACAAGACTAGACTAGAAACTATGAACACAAGACTAAACTAGAAACGGCTCTGTAAAGTGCTATCACTAGGAGAGCGATAAACGCAAACAATATTCAGCGATCTGACTGAGGAAGTCCATGGCTTAAGCAAGGCGTGTGATGGGAATCAGCTGTGTAATCAGTGCAATCAGCTGTGTGTGTGTCATCAGTGCAATGGATGATGGGAACTGTAGTCCATGGTGAAGTGCAACAGTTAGTGTAGTGCAAGAGTCCATGTGGTGAGCAAGTGACCTCTGGTGGTGAGTGAATGGAAGTTCATAGACCGGATTTGTGACAGTTATGTAAAGAGATCGAAATGAAGAGAAAAAACAAATATAAAAATATAACAATAGGCTAATAATAATAATAGGCTAATAATGATGATAATAATAGCTAATAATAATATACAAATATTACGGAAAAAGACGATCAGTTAATGGACACACACAGCTAGCAAGACTGTGGGATGGATAAAAATGTTTTCTTGTAGGTCTATTTTATTTTATGTACTTTATGTAACTGTCACGGTGCACACAGCAGGGAGGAACGAGGAACATGGAGACAAGGATAAACTCAAGTAAACAGTCTTTAATCCAACTCAACAGGGCAATACAAGGCAGGGCAGACACAAAGGAACACCGGGAATAACGAATAGACCAGACAAAACCAACTGAACAGACAGGAACTTAAATACACAGGATAATTACAGACAATGACTAAACACAGCTGAACAGAATATACTACTAATGATAAGAACAGGAAACTAACCAAATATGGACACAAGAGGGAAACACATGACACACACGACACAGGACTGACAGTAACATTTAGCCTATTTGTGATAAACTTAATTCGAATGCTGGTTACATCGCGTGCAATTGTCTACAGTCCGGTAGCCTATTGTCAATATAATAATTTAATTATGTAATAATTTCTATAATAATTAATATAATAATTTCTTAATTCAAAATAAAATATTAATGAATCCCTGATAATCCCAGGTTGCTATGGTCACGTAGGTTTGTTTACACATTAAACTCGTGGCCGAGAGAAAAATATGTTGTTCCCTCAACACAGCATCTCGAGGCCACAACATGTCGTTACCTCGACAAAACGATATCGTGGCCATGACATAATATCAAGTTCTCACGAGTTAATATGAGTTCCCACGAATTAATATCTCGTGGCCACGACAAAACTAAGTGAACCGAAGACGGCCCCTCCCGGGCACCGTAGTTTACACTGTGAAATTAATATCTTACTTACATTCGTACATCTCCACTTTGTTGTTTCTGATGAGAGAATTCAGTCAGCCCGCGAGAGCGACGAAATAGCGGTGCTTCGGCTATGACTCATCTGAAGGCTTCTGATTGGTCCTTGCAAGCGCAGTGCTTTAAAAACTTGTGTCTCTGGCTCTGTGCCAGCCAGCGAACGCAGATTTGAATTTAGCAGCTGCTTTTCTTTTTCTATTTTATATAGTTTACAGGACAAACTGTGTATTGCACCCAAAATTGTTTGGTGTGATATGATTCCAAATTTAGGGGGGGCCAAGCTTGTTGACAGGGGGGCACTTTGTATTGGAAAAAGGTTTATTACTCGAAGCTTTTTAAAACGGTTCATGCTGTGGCCATGTGGTCATAAAAATGAATAACACCTTCCAAAGTGCTGTTTCATTACAGCTGCTGGTTTCACATCTGGTTTTACTACTGATTCCTTGTTTTAATTAAAAAAATAATAATAAAGGCAAAAGTCATTCATTTGTGTTGGTGTACTGCCACTAAAATAATTCAAATAAATCAAACATAAACTCATGAATTAAATCTGTGATCTGTCAAATGATAACTCTGCCTCAGTCCTTAGACTGTTATTTCATGGGCAAAGTTCATTTGACCTTAATATATAAATTACGATAAAAAGAAAACAATGCTAACGCATTATAATGTAAAGGAGACGGCGCCGAGGTTCGCTTCGTTTGAACCAGATACTGAAGCAATCACGTGGTTTTCAGGAGAATGACGCTTCTGACGTCATAGATCACGTGCTTTTGGCAAAACGAATCAAGCTCCGATCCAGTGCTTCAATGTGAAAGTGTTGTTTTTTGATACATGCTTCGGAGCTTCGGTATTGAACGTAACATCATTACTGGAACATCCGGGAATCGTTGGCATACTTTTTTAAACTTACTTACTTTAAACTAAACATACTATGATTTGGGACATACTAATTCTATTTTCTAATACTATTTAGGACGGATAGTATGCAAATTGAGACGCAGCACTGTTCTGTATCCTTGTGTAACTATTCAAAAAAATATTAAACAAAGGAAAGAAGACTGATTAGGACAAATCGGTTCGGTCAAAGCTCACTCTCCTGATTTCACAAACGCAGTGAGAACGAATCAATACAAAGGAAAAAAGACCCGGTTGAGAAGAAAAGTTCAAGGTAAATTTACTTCCGGTTGCTTAAAATGTCTTTACGTGCCCTAAGGGTGTAGTAGTAGTTATTTTCTATTTGGACACAAACTATCTTGGTGTTAGTGACCTCAGTGCCTATTAAAAAAATAATTTTACAATAGTCTAACGTTACATGATATAACAAAGAGGGATGCAAATTTCAACAAACAGCATTATCAAAAGTAATGCTAATGCTAGTGTAATCTATTAACTACGCATAAAACTTTCTTCATAAATTCTCATTTGATTGGGTGGACCAGGTCAATAATATAATATACATGTAATAATATACATGTTTAACGCATTATTACATTATACTTAGAAATATTGTTACAAATAATAATTATTATCATTTATTCTAATACTTATAATTTAGGCTAATTGCAGTGTATATGAATATTGATGTACATTTATTGTAGGCCTATATAGACTTGCTGGATATTCTAATCATGTCTTCATTGAACTTTGACATTGACTTTTTGATTAGATTTTCTGTGTATAAGACTTGCAGTTTTTAAAGGCATTGAACAAATGGTAGCAGCTGTGTAAGTTTTAAATTTAAAAGTTTAACCTGACTAACCTGACTTTTATCTTTTTATACTTGTAATTACAGTACTAGATCCTCTGCTAAACTTCTCTTAAATGTTCCAAGAGTACATTCTGAGTTAGGCAAAACTGCCTTCTCTTTTTTTGCTCCTTCGTTATGGAACGAGTTGCAGAGTATTATTATGCTGGAAACACTTCCTTCTGTAAATACTTTAAAAAACCTTTTATGGTCTACTCTGAAGGAAACATGTACTTGCTATAAGTAAATTACATATTTGTAATCATCTGGATATAGGGCAAATGATTTTGTTTGTTTTTATGTTTTTGAAATTGTTTTATTGTGAAACTTTTTGTGCTGCCATTTTTGGCCAGGACTCCCTGGAAGAAGAGATTTTGTATCTCAATGGGACTATCCTGGTAAAATAAAGGATAAATAAAATAAAATAAAATAAAAATAAACCAAATAGCTTTAAAATGTAGATCATATACAACATTCTGTATTACTTCACCATGATGAGTAGGAACTCTCTTAATTAAAGTTTAATGAATGTCTTTTTTTCTTTCCCCCCCCCCAGATGTTAATTATCTTCCTCGCGATGAATGCTAGTCAGCTTTACCTATATTTATTGAATTCTCAGTAAATGAATCGGACTATATTAATGAGTTATTAAAGTGTTTAGAGTGTATTTATGTCAGACAGCAGGCATGCATACAAATGTTTTAGGGTTTGTCAGAGTGTTTTGGTCTGAGCTCAGACACACTTGTTTATTTCACATTTAACACATTTATTCTTGTGTTCCTCAGGAGTTTGGTGTATTTATTTATATTTGTGTAGTAAATCATGGCTGTTGTCAGCGAAGGAGCTATTAAAAAGTTGCTGAAGGTCAGTATCGGGCCTTTTGGTTTATTCTTTCATTTGAATAGTTAAATTGAGTGGGGAAGAATATAATGAGCATTTGATATTATTGTGTCAAGAAGAAAAATAATCTCATATATACTGTATTAGGCAGGTTATGTGTCTGTGTTTATATAAGATGTACTGAGATAATTGTCATTGATATAGGATGTTTTGAAGTCAAAATATTTGTTAATACTTTATAATAACTTTCATTAATAATATTAGCAAATATTTTTACACAATGCTTAATGGATCATTATTGAATGCACATTTAAATAATTTGATGTCATCTTGATTAAATATATTTTCATACAATTGTGCTAAGACTTTGAAGGCATAAGGAATTATAAATAAAAATTTTAGAATATTAAGAATATTATTTAGGGTAAATGTACCTATTAAGCTCACCAAAATCTACATTGAGACATTTTTAGTGCACAAGATATTGGTTTCGGTACAAAAAGTTATGTTAAAATAAAATATTAATCTCTCACATAAAAATATTTAATTTAATTTTATTTTAAATGACAAAAGAATTTTGATTTAAGATATACATCATTAAATGCAAAAAGTCTGGCTATGCTTAATGGGTACATTTGTGTACCCATTAAGCTCACATTATGTTTTATTAAAAATTCTTGCTTATTTAAAAAAAAAAAAAAACTTTTTAAAGAATAATTGATTTTTTTTTTTTATTTGAAGGTACAAAGTCAGTCAAAAAAAACAAAACAATAAACACTAAAATCAAGAAACAGCGCATTCAATTTGATCAGTTATATATTCATAGTGAAGTGTCATTTAAGCACACTGCAGCATCAAGACTAGTCCATGTTCAGCTAAATAACACATTCAAAAATTAAATAAAACACACCAATAAAACATTTCATTTATGGGGATAAACACAGAAACAAAGCGCACATTTCTGTGTGAGTTTGTTGTGATGGGAAGGAATTTAAAGTCTGCTAGTATGTGATCCTCAGTCGTTAAGTGTATGATGCCTGGTGTTTTAAAAATCTGTTCACATTTTAATAGTCGTGTAGTGTATTCCAGCCTTTAGTTGTTTTTTCCTGGACAGATACGACAGGTTTCTGATGGACGACATGCCTCTTACATCTTTGGGCATAAACTATAGTTATGTCTCGATTTTGTCATCTTAAAGCTGTTAAAATAAGTTATTAGTCATTTTATAAAGATTAACTTAAAGTGATAACCATCAGTTAATATTTAAAATCTGTTTATAAAGTATTTACATAGACGTTCAATGTGGAAGAGCTTAAAGAGAGAACACTGAGCTTAATGGGAGCAGCAACAATTTTTAATAAATTTCATGTAATATTTATTAAAATGACAAGATTTTGCTAAATATATAATCTAGTTCATACATGTTTAATATGAACAACTATTATTAACAATATCTATGAAATTATGCTTTTTCTTATTGATGTCACACTGAAGCTGTGTGATTTTCATAGTAGTGCACCCTTTAAACTCACATTAAAATAATATGAAATCTTTAAAAATGACAGCACTGTAAAACCACAGACCAGCAATAAACTGTCAATTTATAATATTATGGATGTAAAAGCACAAGCCAGTAATGCCTGTGAAGTAACATGTTAGCATAGCACTCAATCTTATACAGCTAGTCAGCTAACTGTGTTCTGTAGCATCTGCGCTGTGTTGCTAAAACTATCTTTTGGATCTAATGTAATTATTTCCCACATCCAAGTTCCAGGTTATAATATGCAAAAGGCTAAACATTAGTCTCTTAATTTTACAATAAGTAGTGAAACTTACCCAAAATAAAGGCTTAAACATCTAAAAAACGCACATTTAAGGGGCTCCTCTTTTGGTGAAAGTTTTTAGACAGCTTTCAAAATGGCCGCCAGACAGTGTGAACACATGAAAACTCATATCTCAGCGTGCGATGATTTGATTGACTTGAAATTACAGGAGGTATATAGTAACAAACACATCAATTGGTTAAGATTTCAAATGGGATAATAAATTGTTTTTTCTTTTTATAATCTGAGCTCAAAAATGAAAGTGTGCTTAATGGGTACGTTTATCCTAAATATAGATGATTGTTTTTAGCATCAATATGTTTTGTATAATTTCTCATTCTTGTTAATGTAAAGATAATTATAAATGATAAAGTATATTTGCACCATATATTTAAAAAATAAAGTGTTATTTTAGTATTACGCATATGCTATCATGTATTAATATTTTCAGTTTTCATTGTAATTTTAGTCATTTTGTTTTGTGCTTTTGCCATTTTTTTTTTATCAGGATTTTGTCATTGTTTTTAAAAATATATTTTTATTTGGCTTTATTTTTATTTGAGTAGTTCAGTTCATTTATTATAGTTGCAAAGGCAAGCATTCAATTTTTTTTTTTTTTTTTTAAGTTCAGTTTATCTACTGTATTAGGCAGGTTATTTGTCTGTATTTATATAAGCTGTACTAAAATAGTTGTCATACTGGATTTTGGACATTTTGTATGTTGTTTTACCATTTAAAAGTCAAAATAATTATATTAATATTTTATAATAGCTTTAATAACATAAGCAAACTTTTTTTATGTATATAACAGATTATTATTGAATGCACATTTAAATAATTTGATGTGTCATGACTCATGTTGATACAATATATTTTCATATGTTTCATTGTGATAAGGCTTTATAATGGAGACAATAGTTTGTTGGGTTATTCATATAAGTGTATTATTTTTTTATTTCAGCAATACAAATACAGAGATCTCACTGTCCGAGAGATAATAAACGTCATGTCTAACTATAAAGACCTCAGACCTGTTATGGATGCGTATGGTAAGATTCTGTGTTTTCTAGGTCTCTGGAAACACAATTCTTTGAGTTATTCATGAATAACTGATGTTTGTTTCACAGTGTTTAATGACGGATCATCCAGAGAATTGATGAGCCTCACAGGAACTGTTCCAGTTAGTTATAGAGGCGAGTTAGTTAGAGAATTGTTTATAGTGTAAAGATGAAGGCAGCATTATAACATATATAACCATGCATGCATGTTTTCCTGTTTCAGGGAATGTGTATAATATTCCCGTGTGCTTGTGGCTGCTGGATTCATATCCCCACAATCCTCCTGTATGTTTTGTGAAGCCCACCAGTGCAATGATGATCAAAACTAGCAAACACATCGACACTAACGGCAAGATCTACCTGCCATACCTGCACGAGTGGAAATATGTAAAACTCAGTCCATCACACAAAATTATTTCATTCTAATATCAATGTCTCAGTGAATAAAAAAAGATAATGTTTTATGCTATTTCAGTACACTTTGCCAGTGATTGATATTATTATGAAATCAGGAACCTGGAACACGTCAGATCTCTCACTCATTCTTTTACTTCTGTTTTATTTCGTCCTGGCCCATTAGCCTCAGTCAGATCTGAACGGGCTCATCCAGGTCATGATTGTGGTGTTTGGCGAGGAGCCGCCTGTTTTCTCCAGACCCACCACACAGCCTCCTTACCAGGCCTTCCTAGCAGCCGGATCCCCAAACCGTAAGCACAGCTTTTTCTCCCCTAAAGCCCTGCGTTCACGAGCGAATCTCCCAAAACAACTGACAGGAATTTTCCATGAGATATATTCAGTTTTAAAAACTATTTTTTTTTAAATAAGAACTTATGTTATTTTAATAAAGACAATGAAGCCTGCATTTAGCATCAGATTTTCTCATTCCTGTTATTGTAATGATAAATTCTAAAGTACTTTTGTAACATACAATTGTATACATCAATAGGTACGCTTACATGGACACTTTCTGCTTCCATCGGAATGAATTCATTCTGACGGACGAATCCGAACGTAGTGTTTACATGAACGCTAATAAAGTGATCGAGTTTATATGCGCGTTTTATATGTCAAGCTTCTGAGCGGATTTAATCTTTTGACATGCGCACACTGCATGTATATACAGAGTTTCCCGGTGTTGTCACATACTGTTTTAAAAACCACACGTGATATTTATCTACCTCGGGTCCTAATTAGGCGATGACCAGCATATGAAATGCTTAACAGCATATTGTGCAGTGCTGCTTACTTTATAAAGCAGTAAAAGTGCCACCTTCCCGCACCCAAAACACGTCATTTGCTCAAAGTTATTAAGCCTTTCATGGTTGAAGATCAAGGTGAGAGATTCTAGAGCTGAATGGATGTTTATACTCATGTTGTGTATGACTAATTTATTATTTATGTTAATATTTGTACATTTTAGTTTTACTTCTAATTTAATATGTTTATATGGTACTAATACTAAAATCTAAATTGTGAGGTTAATTGCATAATTATAATTTCTTTGTCAAAAATTACTGCATTATACTGTGTTGTGCAATTGAGATATAAAACCTTAACTTAATGTAAAAAAATATTTGCCTGACCACTTATTAATGTATATGATATATTTTCTTATAACTGTAAAATAAATAACATGTATTTATTTATTTATAGGAGTTAAACAAGGGATTGCATGGCCATCTGCACAGACTTCATCAGAAGAACTGGAAACTGAATCTCGCTCTCAAAATACAGAAATACTACAGATGCAAGCTATCCAACAAAGGACCGAGGACATGCGAATCACCTGGCGGAATGAATCCTCTACAAGACATAATACAAAAATAAAGGAGCTGTTAAGAGAGCCTAACATAAAAAATATAGACAGCCTCTACTTTTATAAAGATGAGAAGTACATGATTGGCTCTGGAGGAAGTGGCACACAAGTGTATATTGGAATGAGAAAAGACGGTATTGAGGTGGCCATTAAACTAATAACCAAGAACCCAAAGAACAACAAAGACTTTGAAAATGAACTGAAGCTTTTGCAAGATTTAAAGCTTGAAAGCAAGAATATCGTCAGGTATGTGACCTGTGCAGAGGATAAAGATTTTTACTATCTTGCAAACCAGCTTTGTGAATATGATCTAGAGGAGTATATGGAATATCTTCGTCAGCCAGAGCAAAAGGACAGAAAAGAGACCGCTTTGAGGAAAATAGTGAAGGAGTTGCTTCTTGGCCTTCAAGTTCTTCACCGTGCTGGAGTGATACATCGTGATATAAAGCCTAGAAATGTTTTGATCGGTATAAATATACATCTATTTTTACTTTTTCATTTCTCAGATTAACGTAAATCAGTCTACGCTTTTGACTTTATTAAAGGGGTCATATAATGCCCATTTTCCACAAGTTGATATTATTCTTTAGAGTCTTAATGAAAAGTCTGTAACATAGCTTGGTTAAAATTTCTCATTGGTAGTGTAAAAAACACCTTTTTTTACCCTGTCAAAAACAGCTCTTTTTTTAGAGCAAGCCGTATTGTGTCATTCTCCTTTAAATGTTAATGAGCTCCGCTGACTCCGCCCCTCTCTTCAGAGCTGTTCTCTGAGGGACTGTTTACTTTAGCCGCATTCATCGTGAAACTTGCTAATTAGCACATTATTAGAAAAGGCGATTTGCAAAGATTCATTAAAAAACCTTGTACTCACTTCTTCTGGAGGTGAAGCTGGATCACGAATGATTTGCGCAAACATAAACACATTTAGGTAGATCAAGGGCGCATTCCCTTCAAAAACAAACATAATCCTCTTCAGCCGCTCAGATGACGGAGTAAATGACTACTGCTATGTTCATTATTACGTCCAACAACAAAACATCTCAATCGCTTAGGAGTCATTCTTGTCTACATCTGCTCCGGCGGTGAAACGACTGATGACAGCTCACTCAGGGCAGGTCTGCGGTAAGACACCAGTGCAGTCTGTGCTAAAATGCTACTGTCAATCAAACTATCGTGGGAGGGGCCTTCGTCCGTGTGACGTCACACAGACAGGCATCTGAGATCGGCTCGATTTGAGAAAGGGGTAAAGATTTTAGTGGATATAATAAAAAAAAAACACTAGGTTGATTTTGATCATTATAGGGTGGTTGTGTACACACACTGCCAACACACATTTCAGTTCAAACAACTTGTTAAAGTGCATGCAGCATTATATGACCCCTTTAAAAGCGATGGTTCAACTTTCATTCAGCGTATTCAAAACTATCATTCCTACTCCTATTAGATAAAGAAGAAAGGGCAAGGTTGGCTGACTTTGGTATAAGTCGCAAACTGGAGGAGGGGAAAAGCAGAGTGTATACTGATAGAGCTGGTACACAAGGCTGGGAGGCAACGGAGATCCTGGAACAGTTCGAACAGGGCAATACAGAGCTCAAAGCTCATTACAAACAGAGCTCTGACATTCAGGTTTGTGAAATACCATGAATCAGCTGCAGTCATGCCAACATGAGATAATCTAAGAGAGGATTTTATTATCAGTTGAGTTCACAGAACTCATGTCTGATTTCTTGAACTTTTCCTACTCTGATCATGGCCAGTGGTTAGTATTGTGCATTTATTGTAGGTTGCTGGGATGTTAATATATTACATCCTCTCTGATGGGAAACATCCTTTTGGTTACGTCATCTCACGTGAAGCAAACATTCTAGAAGGGAAACGTGTTCGGGATGATGTCAAAGACAGCACAGCAATGGATCTCATAGATTGGATGATCAACAAAGACCAATCTGAGAGACCGACCGTCGACAAGGTCCTAGATCACCCTTTTTTCTGGGATGATAAACGGTAAATTATAATTAATGTTTGATCCTTAGAAAAAAATCATTTGCTGCTTATTCTTGCTTTATCTTCTGCCTAGTCTTTCACTGAATTCTTTTACTCTTTTGCTTCTTGCTGATTTGATGTGTTTATTTCCAGTATTAAAGATTCTGTTTTCTCTGGCAAAAAGTGTCTCTCTCATATGAGCTACTGGCGATGTTTTGTTTCTAGACTTTGGGCTCTTTATTATCTTGCCATCTATCCTGAGCTGTCGGTCTGCATCAGTTCTGATCTTCCTTGAGACCGCTCTACAACGTGCTGCTTTGCTGCCTGTTAGTAGGAGTACATTGTTAAATTTCCCTATTAAATTAAGAGTAGACCATGTCAGGAGAAATTTTCAATCATAAATTCCCTGACTAGCCCTCATATTTGTGCACCAGTGTTTCGCTGAAAGAAGAATTAGATCATTATTATATAACTGATCTGTGCAGAAATGATGTGAACTCACCCTTGAACAAGCTGTACGCCTTCACAATCTTGTTTTTCCTTCAGAATAAGAGAGGTTCTTCACAATCTGGGGAATAAAGAGGAAGTCCAGGAATACAAGAACTATGAAAACAATGAAAAGCTTTATGAGACTGTACAGAAATACACAGATGGAAAAACCTTTTCTGACTGGAAGACAAAGGTGAGCAATGACTTCTTCACCTAAACGTAAGAGATGTTTTTTCCTCTCCTTGCTAAATTGCTGATTGGTTTAGTTACAGGTGTGTTTGTACAATTAAAGGCTGATTTATACTTCTGCGTCGAACCTATGCTGTAGCTGTCCACCTCTCCAAAAATTTCACAGCTCGTCAATTCTACGCGGACCGCAAGCGCTGTGATTGGTCTGCTAGAACCCTTCCCTCCATATGTATTTGAGTTTAGTGCGTGCTTTTTTGCACTTCAATATATTTTAATGTTGCAACTTCTTATTCAAAATAAAACAAAGCAAAGAACAAGTGTCTTAACATTTATTACAACATAGCATATACATCACTTAGTTGTCCGAGACAAACAATGTTGTTCTGCCAAGTCTTTGTGGAGATTGAAAGAATGCCATCTTTTCCTGTTCCGTTGTTGTCTCATTTTTTGTAGTTTTAAACAAATGATCTGTTCTTTAATATTTATTTGCTGCTGTCACGGCTGATGCTTCTCCGATAAGCTGCTTCTTCTTAGGCTTTGTGGGTTACACCAGCAACATGCCCCTGGACACTGCAGACTAGTGAATGAATGAATAAATGAATGAATGAATGATGCATTATATGTGTGTGTGTGTGTGTGTGTGTGTGTGTGTATATATATATATATATATATATATATATATATATATTAGTGGTGTCAAAATTAGCGCGTTAACGCATGCAATACATTTTTTTCTGATTAACGCGTTAAAAATATTTAACGCAATTACCGCAGGGGCGGGGCTAGGGTTGGCCACCCCATTCGCAACTGCTGCCTCTGTCTCTTTTTTCTTGAAAAGGATTGCGTTTATTTAGATGCAGAACGTCTTTATGACCACATCAAACGGGAGACGTTTCAGACGCGCTCTAATTTCACCTCCGCGCCAGACGCGAGTCTGTGCTCGTAGCGCGCGCTCTTCAAATACACGCACAAAGGTGCCGGCGCGCGCTGTAGTCTGTATCATTTCATATCAAACAGCGAAAGAAACTACGTGCGTGCAATGTCCTAGTTATGCCGTCAGTTAAGGCATGAAGTTACCAAAAAGGCGATTAAAGCTGCCTTAAAACTGCGTGCATGCATGCAATATGTTATATATGCGTCACATTTAAGAACATGTCTCTGAAATGGTTTTAAAAACTGTCCTGAGGCACCCCAGCACTATCTCCCTCATCTACAACACCCGATTCAACTCGTCCGCTCATTAGTAGAGACTTTTAAGACTTGAAGTGGGTCAGAAAAGGTAAAGAGATTTGTGAGAAAATAAGACGCATGTCAGATCCTCGTCACGTTCAGCAGCAGCAGCTTTTAAAGCTATAGCAGGCAAATAAGCTAATAACCAGCTGCTATGATGCCTATTAATCCAAGAACCAAAGAAAAAAAGAGGAAATCAATAACTTTTATAGCTTTAAGGGGTTCATCTATATTTAATTTAGAATTTAGTGTTTGGTAAGTATTCATTTTCTGTGTATTTCTGCTGAAGGGCACAAGTAGCTAAATATGTAATTTATTATAATAGGTTCATGTGATGATTGTTTTAATTTCACTTAAATTAGAAGTTAATTCTAATAAATGTTAAAATTTATAGATCTAAATTATACTGTAATGCTGACTGGCTACAGTCAATGGTTAAATATTCAGGGGAAAAAACTATTTTATAGAGACATCAGTAGCATTGATATCAGTGATGCTGGCCTTCAATCATAAAAAAGATGCCATTAAAGAAATATTAAAAATATACTGTCTTTATGTTGTTTGTACATTGTACATTTGAATATCGAATGTGAAATTACTGCAATATAAAAGTATATTTAAAAACTTTAATGTTAGATGGAATTAATCGCGATTAATTTTAGAAAAATGTGCGATTAATTAGTTGTTTTTTTTTAATCGATTGACAGCACTAATATATAGTGCTTTGTTTGCATGTGTACTGCATGTCAACATGGACAACGACGCAGAAGTATAAATGAAAAACAACGCATACCCTACGGCGTATTTTTGATTTTCTAAATTTAAATTTCTTACTTTTTCTATTTTTTTCTTAACTGTTAATCATTTTCAAACATTTAAACCAGGCAGGGTTAACCTTACATTAGAACTCAACACTGATGTCAAAAATCCTTCATCACTTGAATTAAGATTATAATAATTTAATTTTAAAGCACAGCCACCACAAAATCATTCTTTAGCACCTCTTCTTACTTTGAGATCGTTCTAGGGTTAAATGCAGATTTAAAATCATAAAATACAATTTAATAGATACCGTTTTTGAAATCAAATCTTTGCACAGCTATGTCAAGAAACACTGGCATCTAACAATGCCTTGGAAAAAACAGTTAACCTTAAAAAAAATAAAGCATATACATAAAACCAAATAGGAAATAAAACAGTTATCGAACAAGCATGTGTCCTAAACTCCTGAAACATTGGTGTCTCATATTAGAGCAGTCAATGCAATTTGGGAAAGAAATCAATCAAATCTCTATGAATGTGAAAATATTCAGATGTAACCCCCTTTGTAATCATAAACATTTTCATAAGTAACTAATTTAATTACATATTTTTCAATATAATTACAGTTATATTTATTTTGTCATTAAATTGCATAACTCCGTTACATGTAACTAGTTACTCCCCAACACTGCTGGTAGGTATTAGGTAGTACTCGTGACCCCAAATTGGGTTGTAAGGTCGTCTCTTATGTTCAGACGGAGGGGAAAATCAAAGCTAAATAGCCTAATAAAGTGCACCTAATCATGTAATCGTGCATATTTAGTACAGCAAAATAAACAACAGTCTTATTAAATTTCAAAGGGGGAGGAAACACTTCACTTTCATTTCTATTGTTGTTTATGTCTACATCTGTGCATCTTACAAATTTATAAATCACTTGTTAGAAGCAAATTAGACAAATGGCAGCATGGACAGGTGATGTGATGCCCTTACGAATCATACAACAAAATACACAAAGCAGAGGAAAATACAAAACATATAAGTTCAGCTGCAACATAACTAAACCTGGTTTGTGCTGTTTTTATGTGCTATATGTGAGATTCATATTTTTTATTATTTAATGTTATATATTATCATTATTATTTATTATTTTCAGATTTAAATGTTTTATTATAAGGACGTTTTTTTTTAAAAATAATAAACAATTTTGGCGTTGAAGAACGGAGGTTGAGAACTAAAGTGATTCTAAAAACAGTGTTGTATCTTCCTGCGCTGAGATTTCCAGGTGTAAGACCCTAACTTTGTATTTGCAGGCTCCTAAGACATGGACAAAAATTGGAAAAAATCTTCCCAATGACTTGCTTGGCCTGTTACGGCATTTACGCAATGCACTGGGACATCGGTAAGTGTAGACAAGGGGTGATATGTACAATTCGCAGGATACAAGTTTAACAGAAGACCTCCAGTAGTTTCTGCATACAAGAGTGTTTAACTGAAGGTTCCATAATTTTTGTATTTATTATCGTATGTTATATACTGTAAGATCTGAGTCTTTTAATTTGTTTCCAACAGGGTAAAAGAGTTCTACGAAGAGGAGATGATTGAGGAGTTTCCAGATTTCCTCATCAGTTTACATAGGCTGGCTATGGAAATGGGCTGGGAATATTGAAGACACCTGTACACAGTCTTTCTTTTTTATTTTCATAGTTTTGATCATGCCCTTTGTTGGAGGCAAATATTTAACATATTTCACTTTTCAGTCTTTTGCTGCCTCATATGCTTTACACTTAATGCTGAATATTGATGTTTTTGAGGTCCCTAAACCTTTTTAAACGACACAATATTGGTTTCAGCTCAAGACTACTGAAGGTGGTTTCATAGCCTGCATAGCGTTGCAATTTGGTTTTAATTATAGTCAATATTGATATTTTGACTATATTTTTGCTTGTTTGTTTATATTCAATGAATCAGTGCTGTAATGCTAAATGAATGTTATTTGTATAATGTCAAATGATTTGTTAAAACAGTCACACTCAAATAAAGAGTGTGTCTTCTGAAGATCACATGTGATTAACTCTTTCCCCGCCAGCATTTTTGAAAAAAAAAAAAAAA
>JAFVLL020028879.1:0-11302 GCA_021397915.2 Tor tambroides | reverse complement strand
ACTCATCCAAGAACGCCACCTCAGCGTGCTTACTGCCCAGGCACGAGGCAGCGATCGTGACCATCATCCGGCGCCAGGTAACGACCGCATCCAGAAACACACGGGTGACGCGTTATCTGTAGCAAGACCCAACTCGTCTTTACAAAGACGTAATGTCGAGTTTGCCAGATGCAACGTCGTCTTTAAAAAGACGCATCCGTGAATGCTCTTTTAGGGAAAAAGCTCTTTTAGCGTGCTGAAGCGCACAGGGGAGATGGCTGCCTGCAATACAAACAGGGGATAGTGCAACCTGATGTGTGCAATCCACTCGACACGGGAAGAACCACCGCTGCTGTAGCGCCGTACCACCAGCACAAGAGTCTTCCGAAGAGTGTGCTCAACTCGTTGAAATCACTTGTCAGCAGAAGTCAGGAGCAGAACGATGTAACCGCTCAGCTCCGAAGCGAAAAGCTGAATATGCACTGCACCTGCTGCCTACTTATACTCACGATGTGATCAGCGGCAGCTGGATGCAATAATCGCATGCCAATGTGCATTGGCTCATTTAGTTACACTCGAAGTGGATTGGTCTCGCTAAGCGAGATCCCAATTCGTCGGTCATCCGACGTGACTCGGAGTGACCAACTGAAAGGGAACGCCAATTATTTATGATATGATGCAAACCTGCAATAATGAAATGATAAATAACATAATAAAAAATCCCATTTTATTAACAAATGTCTTTTCTGCTGACTTTCGATGATCCAATGCAACCATACAACTGAACCAAATTTACTTTAGATAAACATAATATTTTTCTTTTTTTAATGCTGAATAGTGTTGAACTTTCTTCTCCTGCACCCTTTTCTTCATGCAATCCACAATGCACAACAGTTTAAGCAAACCCTTTAAAGTGCAGACATATTTACATTTCCTTAAGCCTGAGGCTTATTCATTTCACTCCAGCCCTGATGAGAAAAAGTAACGCAAAAGTAATATAGCGCATTACTTTCCATAAAAAGTAACTAAGTAATGCAATTAGTTACATTTTAGGGAGTAACATAATGTTTTAAAGCATTATTTTTAACAGTAACTCTCCCCAACTCTGGTTATTAATGATTTATACTATATTTCAGGAAGCAGATATGCCCTGAATAGAAACACAACATGCCAAACTGTTCATTTTCTGGTAAAAATAACTTGCGGGCAGTGGTTGAAAGCTTTGTTTTGCCAGCCAGACAGGCATTCCTATAATAGGCATGACGTCACATGAAAATTATGAATATATCACAGCCTCAATTGCCTTATATGAGCTTAGTGTGTGTTCCTAATAGAGCAAGATGTCAATACTAGAAGGAGCAGGGGTGTCTTCACCCCTCCTCTCGGTTCTTCCACCTTCATTAGAGGGTAATTAGATCAATGATTGTTTTTTGTTCTTCTCTGCAGCATCTGCATGTCACCCGCCAGTCTGTCTGTCAGCTCAGCTCTGGGATCTGCTTTTTACCTGCCTCTTGACAGGCCCTCAGACAGAGACACACTTACAAACTTTAGGGAGGGACTGATTGCTGGGGGTAGAGAGCTGATGAAAGACGCACATCAGGGAAACAAAAAGAGTGATCGATCTATCGTCTCCTCTCCGTCCTGGTGAATTTAGTTGCCTGGCATCTCCAGATCTGATGTAGAGGAGACAAATGTCAAGACACAAAGCAAAACGTCCCTCGGGAGCTTTGAAACGCAAAGACATCCAACCTGTTCTCCATCCTCTCTGCTGTCTCCTCATTCTAAACTGGAATTACATATTGATCTGGGAGTCGTGAGGAACGACAGCAGAGATGAAGAGCTCAAACTCTTCCTCATCCCCAATGACAAATGACAAATGTACTCAAAATTTCCTACATCAAAATTCTTCCTATTTCTCCGGTGTTAACTTCTTGTTTCAATAGGACATTTAAACCATTCATGGGACTATTCATTGATGTTATTATCACAACAAATCATTTTTGCAGTTGCCCAAGAGGAAGCTTTGATTTGTAAATGAAAGAGATCTTTTATTTCATAAATAGCGAGACAAATCCTGTTTACCCCTTTAAAGAAGCAGAGGAGAGATGCTAATCTTATGTAATAGAGAATATTTGTCCATCGAGAGGAAAATATTTGCATAAAATCATTTCCATATTTTCTTTTGTTTACAGAGAATTAGCAGATTGGGATCATTGTGTTGGTTTATCGCCTCTAATCTTCCAAACTGCTGTGTTTGCACATTCTTCAGTGACAGAAATAGAAATCAGAGATTTGCATCTAAACTGAATCATAAAATGAAATATGGCAGTTGTAAGCAGTATAGAGTCACATGTTCAAAAATGATCATGCTGTTTCAGTGTTTTGTGCTTGCACTACATTACTTTTCATAGGCTACTCTTTATTTTATTATTCCTAATAATTTTACTAACATAACTTTAATTTCACTGTTATCATCAAAATCTCATATGATACCTAAAGGATAAATTCAAAATTTTAAGCATAATAAGACAATGTAGTTGCAAATTTACTTATAGTTAACAGAATGTCTAAAGTGGACCATCAAAATAAAGTATTACCATATACCTGTACAACACTTTCATTATTTAACTTGAGCTTATTTGACTCTGTTTTCATTATTGGTGGCTACAAATGCTTTTGTAATACAAATGCATGGCATGATTTTTCATGACTCTACTGCATACTAAACTGAACTGTGTCAGGCTTTTCACAAATCGTAATCATGTAATGATAAGTTTGTGGTGACACCCCTGAGATATATATATACACACACACACACACACACACACACATACACACAAATCATTGCAAAGGAGCTTAACAGAAAATATACATAAATATAAAATAGCAGCAGGCCTAAGAGAGATCCTTGTGGCACTCCATACTTTACTTGCACTAATTGAGATTATTCACCGTTTAAATAAACAACGTGATAACGGTCGGACAGGTAGGATCTAAATCATCTTAAAGCCTACCCTTGTTTTGTAATTGATCTATGAGTATGTCATGATCTATAGTGTCAAACACAGCACTAAGATTAGTCAACTCAAATAAAGTATCATTTAAAACACGACTAAAGATTATTAAAACAATAATTTAAAACATATGGTACAATTGGGTAAGATATCCGTAGTAATCTATGACACTGAAATATGTTGAATATGGAGCCTAATCATGTAATGTTTAGTTTGTGGTGACAGAAAGATAATGCCTTAAATTCTCACAAACACAGTGAAACAAATCTTATGTTCATTGTTATGTACATTCAGATGCACTCACAAGTTTCCTGAATGTTTCCCTTTAAGGGTGAGTAAAGGTCATTCTCCTTAATCTACTATGACATGGTGCTTATTGGATACACCTTCCTCATAAATATGTAGATATAAACCCCTGTCTGTGTGTGTGTGTGTGTGTGTGTGTGTGTGTGTGTGTGTGTGTGTGTGTGTGTGTGTGTGTGTGTTTGAGCACTGTGTGCATGTAAATAACCCAACAGCATTTTACCAGCAGGACGAACACACACACCCTTGAGGACACAGGACCCATCTCACGCCGATCAAACGCTAATAAGATGGCATCCCAATAGGCCTACAGATATGAGTGTTTAATTTCACACGTGTGTGCTCCTGTTAAAAATTATCAGACGTGATTATCTGTGGATTCTGCACCGATGCTCAGGATCACTAGAGAGGAAATCCAGAATACATTCATTCATCTCACAGACAGCAGCTGTGGTCCTGCATACACACTAAGCAGTTCGATAAACTCAAAAAGTGAACATACTTTAAAGTGTAAATATTTTGGAAAGGTTGCTTGAAGTCATCTGATATACTGACAAGTCTGACTATTCATTCATTTATATATATATATATATGTTTATTTATTTATTTAATTTATTTATTTTTTTGATGTGGATTAGACAAAAAATGAAATTACTTGAATTTATGAGTGGGGTTTTTTTATAATTATGTTGTCTTTGAAATATGGTGAAAGTGTGAAGCTGAATGTATTGACAAGCCTTTATGCTAAACAAAATGTAATTTCTATTTAAATTTTATCAAAATATGTTTGTAATTTCAAATTTTGTAAAGATTATTAAAACAATGATTTAAAATCTAGGGTACAATGGGGTAAGATGCCCGTAGTAATCTATGACACTGAAATATGTTGAAGTTTTTTGTACTTATTAATGAGGAATTTGTGGACATCTACGGAGCCCCTAAAGGGACATTTGCAAAAAATAAAAAATTAAGACTTTCGCGCGCGCACGAGAAACGTTTCGCGTGCTCACGCGTTACAGTTTCCGGTTGCGTCACTCTCTGCCGTCTTACAACAAAGAAAACAAAAACATGGATGCGCACGAATTAACTGAGATCTATTTTAAACTTGGCCTTCAATACAAAGACATTGTTTCTGTTCTTGCATTTCGACACAAGCTCACTGAGCTCACTAACCACTGAGCGACATTCAAAACGCATTTGAGGTCTAGACACCTGTTTCGACAAAAAGAATACTCAAGTATCGAAGACGCTATCGCATTTATTCAGCATCAACTCCAAACGTCAGGCCAGCTCCACGGATACAGGTGGATGCATGCAAAGTGTAAAGAAAACGGACTGCATATTAGAAAAGAACATGTTTGCTTAATTTTGAGCTTGTTAGATCTTGGTGGAGTAGAATTTAGGAAAGCCCGACGTCTCCATCGGCGTAACTATTTCGCAAAAGGACCGAATTACATCTGGCATTTTGATTCTTATGATAAACTAAAGCCATATGGTATTTGCATAAACGGCTGTATTGACGGCTTTTCAAGGAAGATCATTTGGCTAAATGCGTTCACATCAAGCAGTGACCCGAAGGTCATCGGAGGATCCTACGTGGAAACAGTGGAGAGTTCAGGTGGCTGTCCTCGGATCGTTAGAGGCGACTGTGGAACAGAGAATGGGCATGTGAGAGACTTTCAGCGTTTCCTCAGACGCAACATTCTGCAGGACTCCAAGATTGACAGCTACATAGAAGGTGCAAGCACAGCCAATCAGCGAATAGAGAGTTGGTGGGGATTCCTCAGGAAAGAAGGCAAGGCAGAGACAGTGGCAGAGGATTGTTTGACGGGGGATTTTTGGATAAAAATATCATCCGTTTCTGCTTCTTGGGAATTATCCAGGTGAGTTTTGTCTTAACAAAAGTTAACGACGTAGTGCACACTGCACAGCATAATTTAGCTATAAAGCATTGCTTTGGGACTCGTTCACCAAAAGTATCGCGAATCCATGCTATTATCCATAACATTGCCCACTTACTCAACCCAGGCTCATTGGAAATACGTGCCTCTACATACATTTCTGCAACCCCGTAATTATGTACCTTACTGCATGTTTTGTGGCAGTTTCAAAGTGAAATGTCCAGAGAGTGGCGCTGAAACACACGTTTAATATGTGGCCGTGGCACGTTTTTATTACGTTGGTACAGGCACGTATTGTAGCGTTTTTATTATGCTGATTGAGGTACGTTTTGCGGCCATTCAGAATTCAAATATCCAGTGAGTGTGCTAAAGATTAATGCTCAATCATGTTGGAAATATCCCCTACACCAAACTCAAACCTAAACCTACCCAATAGTGTTAACAAATGCAAAAGTAATATAAAAACGTATTTGCTGATGCAGCCATGCTATTTTAACTTCCTTACGCGGATTTGAGCTGTTTAGTCGAACCATAGTTTCACGGAGCTCTTCATCATCTAAGTGCAACGTCGTGTCGCATGAGTTACCGAGTAAATCGACTGGATTAGAAAACTCATACATATGAAGCTGCATATGTGACGACAACGTTCAAAAGTATCAGTTTTCAAATCGTGCAGGATGTTAAAATTGTTTTGAAGTCATAACATAACATTCTGCAACTAATTGTGTGAAAATTAACCTTTATTAATAAAAAATATACTTGTAAATTATACTTTTGTGTGAAAAAGAATAAAAGTTGTCAGAGTTTTACTGCCTCTAGTGTTCATTTCAACTGGAAACTGCAGCGATTTGTATGTATAGGTACGTTTTTTCAGTTTTGCAGAAATGTATGAATAGGCACGTATTTCCAATGAGCTTAGGTTGCACTTACTCGTTTTATTGTAGAGTTTTTATTGAATTAAAATAATAATTCATAGTGTATTGTAGTAAAAACAAAATAAAATAAAATACCACATATCCCCCAAAACACAGCATAACCTTATAAGTAAATAATTGTGTAATAAAAATTCACATTAATTAAAAAAATTAGCCTGGCTATGAATATCTATATATTATATATATATAGCCAGCCAGAAGATGCCTATTTGTGAAAAATTCAGAATTTGCATCATAAAAAGTGTATATTGTTTTACACAGCTGATCTTTTACTGTGTGGGGTCAAACTAAGCCCCCAATTCCATGAGTGTGACTTGGATGAACTATCCCTTTAATCAGCGCGTCTGCTTGCAGAAACGAACAGTAGCGCGATGAAGGACTGTGTTACTCTTTGTTTGTGTTGGGCGTCTCTATGAGCACGCGGCTCACGCGGTTATTTACATAGGAACGCGAGGGGGCGGGATCGCATTAAAAATGAGGTAGACGGGACAGGCTGAACATCGTGTTGGTTTCATACGGATTACTTCATACGGAATGTTTGTTTTCGATAAGACTTACTTCATTTAAAACTAGACACTTCAAGCTTTTTATAGATATAACTCCCATGTCTGTGTGTTGAGTTTTCGCCGAGTTACAATTCATTTTAGTGACGCGTTTCTAAAAGCAGCTCGTGGAGACGGAGAAGGCAGAGAGCGCACCCTGTTTGTTTTCTTTATTTTATAAAATTACAAAGTTTTGTTGTTTTTATGCGTGAATACAAATAAAAGTAGATCCTTTACAGATTCGATTGATGTATTACTCTTATCTGTACGATTAAAACTCGCTGAGTAATTTAAGTTCCTTTAGGGGCTTTCAAAAAAAATGCACCAAAACGCGCCGACGCGTTTGTCGACCCCAGGGGGTTCCAAAACTGAAAATTCTCTCATCCTTTACTCGCCCTTATGTTGTTCAAACCTGGATGAGCTCCTTACCTTAATGCTGACAACCAAACAGCTGATGGCAAACAGCTTCCATAGTAAGAAAAACTGCTTGGTTACCAGCATTCTTCACAATATCTTATTTTGTGTTCAACAGAAGAAAGGAACTCATTCAGATTTGAAACAACATGTTTTGGATGATCTATCCCTTTAATTCTAAGTCACAGTCATGAAATTGCGGGGTTATAATTACAAGTATGCTGTTTTGGGGGTACTTTTTTTTTTTACCTATCACAAAATTCTCAACACCACCATTTGCTTATGAAATATTACATTTCTATTAAAAAGATACTTTAATTAAGACCTAAATGAAATGTAATGGATATTAATGATCTAGAGACACACAAAAAAAATGATACTCCCAATTGCAGGTTGAATAACTTTAATGCCAACCTTTGTCTATATTTATTTATTTATTTATATATTTAATTGCAGGATGAATTGGATGAAACTGCACGTGTGTGGGATGCGCAATGTAATAAGACCTTCAAAAAACAACAGTGCCAAGCAGTAGACCCAATGTCATGTACTTATTCCCAGAGCTCTACAGAACAGAGAACTACATGTCACCAGTGGACACAGGAGACCTACAGCTGTGCAAGACAGAATGGACATTTCGATAATCTATACCTTGTGACAGTCATGTCTATGACATTTGTAATTCTGTTATGACTGAGGCATACTTTGAGCTTCCAAAGGACTCATATCAAGCAACAGACTTATACTTGCATCTAAGGAATGCAATACTGACCTTATTGTAACCTGTGCTCAGGCTGAAAATAAAGAGGAGTTGGTGGCATTTTTTGTTGTTGTTGTTGTTGTTTACAGGATATCTGATGCCCAAATGCTAATGCTAAAGAAGTACTATGATGTTACACTATTAAAATTCAAATGTTTCAAAGGCTTGTATAGCAGTTTAAAGGTGCACTTTGTATTATATATTATGCAAATATTTACAAACAGTTTTCAAGAAAAGTAATTGTCTCTAAAATACTTAACGTTATTGAGCATATGTTATTGTTTGTTTAGGCAGGGTCCTTTCTATTACAGTCTTATTAAAGAATGAAAATTCTGTCATTTATTTACCATCGTGTTTTTCCAAATTCAGACTATTTCTTCTGTGGAACTCAGAATGTGCGTTGAGCAGTTATCAGCATCCTCTGTCACCATTTTTCATACAATTGTTGTGAATGTTTTCTGAGGCTGTTGATGCCTAATATTCTGCTAAACATTTGTGTTCCTCAAAAGAAAGTCAGTCTTGTTTAGAAGCAACACAAATAAATGACAGAATTGCGATTTTCTTGTGAACTATCACTTTAGACTCATATGCTGAATCTTTTTTTCTCCCTTGATATAATTTAATAAGCATCAAATGCACTGAATACAGAAAGATGTTAAGAACACAGTTGGGGTCATTTTATTGATTATTATATTTTAATACAGACAATGTATTGCTGACATCTAACAATGTTTACAAACATGGATACTCAAACCTAACATGTTTTTCTGCATTACAGTAAATTGTAAAGAAAAGAAAAAAAAAAAGGCAAGGTGGCAAGAATATTAAATAGATTACAATTACAGTGCGTAAGAAACTGTCTGTTTTGTTCTCCCATTACAATTTAACAGGAATAGATTAGAAGACCGTTTGCCTGAAATGTATGAACCTGTTTGTGTATAAAAACACTTCAATACAATAAGTTTTGAATAACCAGCTTAACTCCCCTCAAACCAATAGGGTTGAAACATAATGATTTACATTATCTCCTCCATGTCTAATTCTAAACACTAAACAGTTATCTAACACTTTATTTAACAGGGTATTTAATAACTGCTTCTGATTTGTAACAAACAAATATTTGCGACTATAAACTCACGTACAGCATAGCTATTCTATCACAGCTATTCTATCTTCTTTCAATTCAGTGGAATTTAATGTTTTTGTATAAAACTCAAATTTCTTTAGAATGGAAATTGAAACTCAACTCCATAAAACTTTAAAATCTTAAAACATCTTTAAAGCTATTCAAACTATAAAATCTTAAAGCATCTTAGAAACTACTCAAGAATTTCAAGAATTATTAAATTACATTACAAAAAAAATTGCATGAAATAACAAAAAAATAAAACAGTATAACCACTGGTGTACACAAAATAAGCTTAACCTGACTTGCTCCATCTCATTGCAGTTAATTCAGTCATAGAATGTCCATTGCAAAGCAATCTCCATTTAGTACATTGTCAAACTCTGCACGAAATTCTGGGTAAGAGCTGTACGTACATGGTAAGTCGAGAACTGCTCCACATGTATGTGCAACAGGCCTACGTCCAAGGCCACATGATCCATTAAACATGACCTCGATTTTGTCTTTACACATGACAGTAGAGCCGGTACAGTCTCGTAGGAAGGTCTCCAGCTTTCTTTGGTGTAGATTTTTCACGTAGCGCTGCAGATGATTAAGGGTCAGCTGCTCTTCCTGGTTCAAGTAATCTTTTGCTGGCTTTATCATTTGTGCCACTTTCTTGTTTGTAGCTTTCTTTGACTCGTATGCTTCAAGTATGCTTTGTCTGGTCAGATTCAGAATGCCAGTTGGCATAATGGTCTGGAAGCAGTGAATTATAAATTTGGGCTCTTGAAGGAGGACATTGTGAGCCATTGTCAAAATAGCAGAACGAATGTTTTCGTTTGGAGGCAAGCAGTATGAACCCATCCGTGAGAAGAGATCAAGTAAATCTTCTGCATCATTTTCATCCAGGCCGCCTTGAACAGCTTTTTCAACAACAGATTGCTCTGAGGCAGACAAATATTTGAAAAATGAGGACATCACGAGCTCTTCAGCGGTCGCAGTCTTGGAACTCGTTCTTCCTCACCCTCACACTGAGCAAGAAAATCTTCCCAAAAGGCAGTGCACAGTTCACGTGACACTCCATCATCATCAATGGCATTTTCATTAGTGAATTCTATGCGCAGGACTTGTTTTAATACTTGAGGTTTTGAGAAGATTTCCAAAACATCTTTCACTATATTGACCCTTCTCACTTTCACACTTTGGATTTCTTTCATGCTCTCAGGATCCTCTGATTCTTCAATCAGCTGTTCTGCAGAAGATGATCCTTCTATCTGAGGTTGATCAATTAATGGTGGATTCTGCAGGATTCAAAAATACTGTATTATAACATGAGAAGATAACATTAAAAACACTGTGCCTTTGTGGGGTTATTTACAATCAACTAAAACCACATCCAATTCATTTCATGAGTACTGTTGATAATTTAATTGTATTACATCTATGGTGTCAGGCTTAGCTGTTGTGAAGTTTAAATACATTAAGCATAGGAACATGTAAATATATACCTCTATCATGAGTGTGATACAGTGACATTTTACAAGTTTCAGTAAATGTTAAAATGATACAGTAATTCTGTAATAATTTACTCACCAAACGTCATTTCAAACCAGGTTGACTTTGTTTCCATAGAGCACAAAATGAGAATTTGTGGGAAAAAATTAGGTTGAATTTATAAAGTGAACTGTCCAAAGTGAGGAAACAGGAACCACAAGCTATATTATATTATTCATTACATTGTAAAAAGATTCCAAGATTCTCCTATTGTGTTCCACAGAAGAAGAAAAAAAATCGTACTATCCCTTTAAGGGTTTAAATGATGTAAAAAAAAAATCATAATAATAAAAAAAATAATAATATAATATCATAAATATAACTACCTGTCTAGGATCCCCATCTTCTGTATTCTCCAGGGAAGAGTGGAATCCAGAATGGCAAAATTATCATGTGCAATTCCAATCTGAATCTCTGAGTCCTCCAGTTCTAGATCATAAGACACAGCAACGAATGACCCTGGCTCTTCACTCAAACACACCACATCATCAGATTCATGGTCATCAGGAGTGGATGCCCAATTTCCCTCTCTGGAATTTTGACTGGTAGAGAAGCTATCCTCCTCTTCAATGAGTGATGAATGACTGACAGGCACAGGATCACTTGTTTGAAGAAGTGGTTGTCCTGATATTCTTGCCATGCTTCTGGTTCTCCTAGTACTCTCTGTCTGTTGAAAGGAGGCATATAAACATCAGAAGATTGATTGATTGATTGATTTTATTTGACCACTTAGATATAAAAATATGAAAACAGTACTCTGTGTCATATATTAAAATACATAAATAGTCAGGG
>JAFVLL020028878.1:25000-51353 GCA_021397915.2 Tor tambroides | reverse complement strand
GGTGCCTGAGTTATATGGCCCTATTCGGACTGTGGCTGAAGGACGGGGAGAAACGGTTCTTATTGGCACTACCAAAAACTATGTCCTGCAAGGCAGTCTGGATGGGGAGTTCATACCCATCACCCAGGTAAGTTAACCAGATACACATGAGTAACCAGTGTTTTCTGTGGCCCGCATACATATCATATAGAATTATGGTTAACTTTTTAATTTATAGCATAATTATTAACCAATTCCTAATTTAAGTACAGAATTTCTCTGTACTGGTTGATATTGGATATTGGATATTGATTATGCTCATTTCTCCTTATTTTTACATTTAGGCGAGACCATTCTTATCATCTAACACTCAAAGTTAATCTTTACAATAATAGATTTATAGTAATAATTATAATTATTTTATAATTTTATTTTTTATCATTCAAAATAAAATAATATTACTTTAAATAGTTTAGAATATTTAGTATATAATGAATATTTAATTTCAAATATTTAATAATATATAAATACATTATTAAATAAATCATATTTTTAAATTATTTAAATATTTAAATAAATAATTTCAAACTATTAAATGTTAAATCTTTAGGATATCTTAAAATGAATGTCCATTTTTCATACTAAACATTTTAATGTAGTGATGAAATTCACTATTTATTTTACGTTAAATATTTTTAAATTAATTTTTGAATTTTTTCAATTTTATTTTAAATGTTTTAATTTAATTATTTAGAAAGTAATTATTAGACAAAAACTGATCTGTACTGGTCAATATTGTGTATATATTAGATAATTCTTATGCTCCTTTCTCCCTATTTTTACATTCAGATGAGACCTTTGCCATTGTCTAATGCTTAAAATTAAATAATAATAATAATAATTTTAAATATTTTATATTCAAAATTTTAAATAATAAATAATTATAAATAATTTCATAAGAAAAATTCACTTGTAGCATTTAAAACATCAATTTTATACATTTTATTTAGACAAAGTATTATATAAGATAACATTAAATAATTATTACCTTATCAGTATTGGCCAGTAGTGTTAGTTAATATTCTTAATGAAAGGTTTATAAGTGTTGCCAACAAAAACACTGAGTGGGGGTCTCTGGCCCTCTAAATGATGAAAATGTTTGTTGTAGAACAAGGTTTATTCCCTTCTATGTTGAAACAAAATCAACCTTTTTAGGGTAAAGGGATCATTCATTTTGTGGTTCTAAAAACAGAATATATGTGATGTTTTAAACGTTCTTTGAAACTTAAATTCAAACCAAATTGATGCCTCCCACACTGATGTTTAAGTCTGTTTGATTGTCAGGGCCACACAGATGAGTTATGGGGCCTGACTGTACATCCGCTGAAGCATCAGTTCCTCACCTGTGGCCACGACAAGCACGTCTGCCTGTGGGACTCTGCCTCTCATCAGCCCATCTGGACCAAAACATTGGAGGTGAGCAGCCCGCCTCGGTAGGTTACTGTAGTGTCATCTCACAGCTCACACATCAGTTTCTTGTTATTGAAACCCTTGTCACTGCTGCAACTGTAATGAAATGCGCTCTGCTGTTCCTTAGGCTGAGATGTAACCGTATTTGTGTTGACAGGATGTTTGATTGAGCATGTATTTGTGTTTCTCTCATGGACAGGACGCCGCTCAGTCGTCCGGCTTCCACCCTTCTGGGGCAACAGTTGCTATAGGAACGCAGACGGGCAGGTGAGGCGATTTCTTTTCATCAACGGGGTCCCTGACACATCATTACAATTCAGAAAAAGGGTCTAATAGCGTGTTACATGGAAGACCCAAACACTTATTATTATGCTAATGCAACACAGGAACACAATAGCATCCCAGCGGTATTGTTCAGCTGTCTTTGATAATGGCTTTGGATGAAGATCTAGTCTAACATTCGTTATGTTTTAGGTTTCTTTAGACCTGTGTGTTGAATATCATCCTTTCACTCATTATCAATCTGTGCAGGTGGCTTGTGCTCGATACCGAATCAAAAGATCTGGTCACGGTGCACACGGACGGGAACGAACAGCTGTCGGTTATGCGCTTTTCTCCAGGTTAGAGTTAATTCTCCCAGCAGCCTTTTCACTGCTTGCTGGGAAAACATTAGGATGTTAGCCAAAAACTAGCACTCATTAAAGTCTCTGCAATTGATTAAGTTAAAAACCCTCGGTTATTCTTTCCAGATGGTAATTTCCTTGCAATCGGGTCACATGACAACTACATCTACATTTATGCTGTGGCAGAAAATGGAAAGAAATACAGTAGAGTTGGAAAGTGCTCAGTAAGTATGTGTGTTTATGCAAAATTATGATTTATTTTGTATAATAAATGTGTAATAGATTATCATAGATTACACATGAGATTATAGACTATCTGATTCTACCACAGTTTTTTTTTTTTTAGTATTTATATATTATTACAGTATGTATTAATATATTGAATTAGATTTTATTTTTATATTTTCAGTTTTACTTTTAATTTGTAGATTTTTTTAATTGTTTATAAACTTTTTTTTACATTTATATTTCTGCTTTATTTTGATTAATGAAAATGACTTTCAGTTGTTTTAGTTAACAACAATACATTATTTTTTTCTGTTCACATACTCTCAAACACACATCTGTCTCCTCAAATTAATGTTTTTTAATGTTTGTATCTGCTGTCTGTTATTGCTCACAGGGTCATTCTAGTTTCATCACCCATCTGGATTGGTCTGTGGATTCTCAGTACTTGGTATCCAACTCAGGGGACTATGAGATCCTTTACTGTGAGTATCTATAAGTATCTAAATATAAGTATCTTTACTGTGAAGAAATTAAGCAGAGTGAAATAGACAGTTGCATTGACAGTTAATTTATAATTCAATCAATGCATATGTATAAACAAAGTATGGCTGAATTTAACTCAGTTACATGGAAATGTTCAAGATTAAAGGGATAGTTCACTTTAAAATTAAAATTTGATATCTATCAGCTTAGTTCTTCAAGGGCACTAAGATAGGTGTCTTTTTCTCAAAGTAGACCCAATTTTTGGATATTTTTAGGTCAAACCGTTCTGGTCTGTCAGTCATATAATGGCAGGTATTGGTCACTGGCTCTATAAGAGGGAAAAAGCACATGCACAGAGAAATCCAAATTAAACAATTCCCAGCATTGCGCGCGCACACACGTCACACACCGGATGCGTGCGCGCACTCAGATCACTTGGACATGGTTGTGTACAAGAGGTAAAAAACGATATAAATACTGGTCAAGCTTTTCACACAAACCACTCAAGCCAGGTCTTAGGCCATCAGTGTGTAGTTATGATGGGGAATTGTTTACTTGATTTCTGTGCATGTTCTTTTTCCCTCTTACAGTTACAGTGACCTACACCTGCCATTATATGACTGACAGACCAGAACGGTTTGACCTAAAAATATCAAAATTGGATATACTGAAGAAAAAAAGACACCTACATCTTGGATGCCCTTGGGGTAAGCTGATAGATATCAAATTTTAATTTCAAAGTGAACTATCCCTTTAAACTGTGGTTCTCAACACTTTAGACTCCAAGGCCACCCGTTTTCAACTATATCCAAAGGCCCTCTCATGTAGGCTAACATGTTTGTTTGTTTTGTGTCCATAGATTTAAATATGTAACTAAAAAATTATAATTAAAATTAAAATATGTTTCAGAATTCCAGAAGTTTTAAGAGCCTAATGTCCTTCAGGGATCTCAATGAATTTACATGACTTGTCCAGACATGATTTACTGAATAAGGATTTTTACAAATAATTTTTACTCACTATTTTTATCCTATAAGATATATAATTTAAAAAAATGTATATTTATTATGTAAATATTTGTTATGAAAATATAAAACGGCATATAAAAGTGTTATAAAAATACCTATGCCATCGACATATGGAGCAGTTGTGCTTCGGGTGTCCCGAGTTCAAATCCCGCCTCGTAGACCTTTCCCGATCCCATCCCCCTCTCTCTCTCCCACTCGCTTCCTGTCAGATCTTCACTGTCCTTTCAGAAAAAAATGCAAAAACGGCAAAAAACCCCCCCAAAAATGCCAGTGCCATTTTAATATTTTATTGCATATTTTTACAGGTCTAGAAATTGCACTTATAAAATCAGGCATCCTCATATATCCATGTTTTCCAAGACTGTGGGAGCCCTGGTTCTTCAAAGAAAAAAAAAAAAAAACTGTTGTAGATGAGTGAATTAAAATAAGTGATATGATTAGCAGGGGCGCCGTAAGGGGGGGGAAAGTTAGGACGATTCTAAGGGCCCGACGATAGGGGGGGCCCCCCGAGGGGGAAACGTGATTTCTACCGAGAGGAACGCTAGAGCTCGATTTCTCCAGCCCGGCCTGACGGGCCGACTATTATTTCCTAGGCTGGGGCTTCTGCCAATTCTCACATCATAGTTCAGACGCGGGACGGACCTCGGGCCTGTTTTAGGCTTCTCCTTATTTATATATTTTAGATGGACCATCATTTAGTGATGAAATTCCTGCGCTGTAGCGTTCGAGGTGTTTAGTGTCCCTATGATAGCAGCATGCGCCGTCAGCGCAGCTGAAGAGTTCTGCTTCAACATACACGCACAAAGCTTCTGCCAAAGCCCCAGCTAACATAATAACCATGAATGTGTCGGGGGGAAATAGTAAAGAGATATTTGAATTATTTAGTAATAAGCTAATGTTTTCTGTCAGTGTCGCAAAGATGAAGATGATGTTCATAACTCGCCGTCTCCTCATTAGATGCGCCTTTAGAGAGAAGTGCATCTTCACGGATTATAATGGAGTTTTTGTTTTCGATTTGATTTATTTCGTTAAGAAGTAATTTAAAGTTTTCTATAGATATATTTATCATGTCTGTGAGGCATGTATTCGCTGACTTTCGGTTCATTTTTGTGAAGCGCTCCTGTTCAAGACGAGATGGCAGAAAGCACATCGTTTTTTCTTTATTTTATAAAATTTTTATATATTTTATAAAATGTTTTGTTGATATTGTGAGTGCACACAAATAAATGTAGACCCTTTACAGTTCCGAATAATGGATTACTCTTACTTTTATGAGCAAAAATTATAGCGTAATTTGTTTCCATTGAAAAAACTGCAATTGATTGCGCTGGTGCCTCCATGAACTACTGATGCAGCGCACATTTATCTAGGTTTAACGTTTAAACATTGTTATATGCTTGAACTGTTTTAGTATATTTAGATTTTATTTTAGGCAAGTCTTGATGATTTGAGAAGGCTAAATTGATCAAACATGGCTATGATCAGCCTGCTGGTCTGCCGCTGGCCACTTGGTCATTACTTTAAGAAAGAAAAAGAACTTATTTAACGAACAAAAAAATGCTCCAAACGTTTTTCTAAATTAACTTAATAAAATAAATGAAACGAAATATTATCACTTTGCCATTACATCCAAAACTGAACTGAAACAGTATAATCTGATTTTTGAGAAGGGGAAAAGACGGGCTCGGCCGTCCAGGGCTCTACCGGGATACGTCACTTTAACCCCCCCCCCCCACCGGAGGGGCCCAAGTGAATATGCTGTTCAGGGGGCCCAGAACTGGGCAGCGCCCTGATGATTAGCCTTAGCTTATTTTAATGTTTTTTTTCTTATTTTAAAACATTTTAAGTCATTTTGAGGCACCTAGTGACCTTGCCTCCTGTTTGAGAACCACTGAGTTAAATCCATCAAATAAATTCAGTAACTGAGACACATTATTGTCTTTCAGGGATTCCTTCTGTGTGCAAGCAAGTAGTGAGTGTGGAGACCACCCGGGATATTGAATGGACCTCTTTCACCGTACTCTGAGCTCTCCATGTTTTTGGTAAGGTTAACATTTCATGTCATAGATAACAGTGTGAAATAATAATACATTTCTTTAAAACCAGTCTTATTTGTAGTGATCATATCACAGTTTTGCCCATATGCCCATAATTTCACAATTGTGTTATTTTTGTAGTATTGTCTTTTATAAATGTAAGTGTACAGCCATAAATCCATACAGACAGACAGATAGACGGACAGACAGACAGACAGACAGACAGACAGATAGATAGATAGACGGACAGACAGACAGACAGACAGATAGACGGATGGACAGACAGACAGACAGACAGATAGACGGACAGACAGACAGACAGACAGACAGATAGACGGACAGACAGACAGACAGACAGACAGACAGACAGACAGACAGACAGACAGACAGATGGACAGACAGACAGACAGACAGACAGACAGACAGACATATAGACGGACAGACAGACAGACAGACAGACAGACAGACAGATGGACAGACTCAGACAGACAGAGAGACAGACAGACAGACAGATGGACAGACTACAGACAGACAGACAGACAGACAGACAGATAGACGGACAGACAGACAGACAGACAGACAGATAGACGGACAGACAGACAGACAGACAGACAGACGGATGGACAGACAGACAGACAGACAGACAGACAGATAGACGGACAGACAGACAGACAGACAGACAGACAGACAGACAGATGGACAGACAGTCGGAAAGACAGACAGACTGACAGACAGACAGACAGACAGACAGACAGACAGACAGATGGACAGACAGTCGGAAAGACAGACAGACTGACAGACAGACAGACAGACAGACAGAGAGACAGATAGATAGACAGACAGACAGACAGTAAATATTGTAGATAATCACATATCCAACGACACCACGTTTCATTCTTCATTAATTATCACACCAAGAAACAGCTATGATAGTTTAGTCGACACCAATGGAAAACAAGTGTTAAAACTTTGTAAAGGTTTAGGGCTATACATCATTAATGGCAGAACCAGAGGAGATAGTTTAGGTAGATGCACCTATAGTCTCAGCCTCAGACGTCACGCCCACGGAACGTTGGCTAAACGTCTGATGCATATGGCACACTTTTCTGGAAACACTTCAGGAATGTCGAAGTCATCATCTGACTGGTTGAATCAAACCGGATTTCCGAGAGACGCGAGTGTCGCGTTTATTTTCGGTCCGCCGGGAAACAAAGATGCCGTGGCGCCAAACTCCCTCATGAAAGAAGAAAGCCGTCGTGTTTACAAATGTGACGACGAACGCTTATCACATCAACTAAATGCTGGATTTTCAAAAGTATGTGAAATATTTAAAGTTTGCGGCATAGAAACTTAAAAATACATCCGAGAGTTTCACACACCGGTTTGTTATTGTGACGACATTACCACACCCCGAAACGTGACGCTGAACGAAACGAACTGTGATTGGCTGTTTGACATGTCGGTCAAACGGCCTCATGGGCGGGCCTTGGCCAATAAAAGCTACCATACATTCCAGACCTTCAGCCATCAGTCTGAGGTCTGGCTACGCGAGACTAATGCACCTATTGCTCCAGATTAGGAGCCAGTGTAGTCGATTACTCAATAACAGATATTGATCCAAACTTTATTTATGCTTTCACAGTCAGACCTCAACTCCCGATTTCTGATCACTGCCAATCTGCAAATACTGAAACTTTTCCAACTGAATCTGAAAAACTGTTTTCCTTGAAACCCAAATTTAGATGGAGCCGATCTAGCTCTGAACAATTCATAGAAAATATGAACTATCCTACTATATTAAAAATGCTGGATGATTTCATGTCCAATAATTTCAATTTAGACACTAATGGAATAAACTTAGCAACAACAAATTTAAATCACGTATTCAAAACATCAGCAACTCTATCTAACATTAAACAGCAAATCAAACATAAAAGAAATCAACAGAAAATACCAAAGGATGTTTGGTTTGATAATGAATGTACAAAGGCCAGAAAAGAACTAAGAAGACTCTCTAACAACAAACACAAAGATCCATCCAATCAGACATTACGACTCACTTATTCTGACTGTCTGAAAAATTACAAAAGACTATTGTGGAACAAAAGAGAAAAATATTTTAAGACAAAATTGATAAAAATTGATGAATCAGTAGATCAAAACACTTTCTGGAATCTATATAAAAAAACTTGAAAAACCCAAATTAGAGGCGTCACTTCAAAATGGCACAATTTGGAAATCTTATTTTGAAAATCTTTATCAAAAAATGTAACCAGATGACCTTAACCTGCCTCAGAGTAAAATAAAGAAACAGTTAGAAGACTTGAAGAAAACAATTAAAAAATATCAAAATCCACTGGATACATTTATAACAATATCTGAAATAATAGAATAAATTAAAAATCTTAAATTAAAGAAAGCACATGGACAAGATAATATTAGCAACGAAATGCTCAAACCCAGCATGATTAAAGCTCTAGCCAAATTATTCAGTCTGGTTTTATGGTTCGGTAAGTTCCCTGAGATCTGGTCTGAACGACTGATCACCCCCATATTTAAAAAAGGTGATCGATTTGACCCCAATAATTATCGTGGCATCTGCATGAGCAGTACTTTAGGAAAGCTGTTCTGCAGTATAATAAACAGCCGTATTGTCACATTCATCTCAACATACAATATTTTAAATAAAGCACAAATTAGTTTTCTACCAAAACATTGCACATCTGACCACATCTACTCTCTTCATACACTAATTCATAAAAACATCAAGGACAAACAAAGGAAAATATTTGCATGTTATGTTGATTTAAAAAAAGCTTTCGACTCAATTTGGCATGATGGTTTACTGTACAAACTCCTAAAAACTGGTATTGGTGGGAAAAACCTTTAATATTATATAGTCTCTGTACACCAACAGTAAATGTGCAGTGAAAATCAACAATCACAGAACGGCATTTTCTAGCAGGGCCGTGGAGTGAGGCAGGGCTGCAATCTGAGTTGAACTCTATTTAACATCTACATGAATGATCTGGCTGCAGCACTGGAGCGCTCTGATATCCCCGGCCTCACTTTACAGCATTCAGAGCTCAGATGTCTGCTCTATGCAGACGACCTGGTTCTGCTGTCCCGCACAGCTGATGGGCTTCAGCAGAGCCTGGCCCTGCTGGAACAATACTGTCACCAGTGGGCCCTGACCGTAAACCTGGACAAAACCAGAGTCATGGTGTTCCAGAAGAAGGCCAGGTCTCAGAGAAACAAACACTAGTTCACATATAAAGGAGAGGTCCTACAGCACAGCACTAGCTACAGTTACCTGGGCATCGACATCAGTGCATCAGGAGGCTTCAGTCTGGCTGTCAAAACACTGAGTGAAAAGGCTCGGAGGGCTTTTTATGCAATAAAGTCACGATTTGGTCAATTCAAACTGCCCATTAAAACTTGGACTAAATTATATAACTCAATAATAAAACCAATTCTTTTATATGGATGTGAAATTTGGGGACCAGTACTAAATTTTAAAAATTGGGATAAAACTTCAATAGAAAAACTACAACTAGAAATTATCAAAAACATTTTAGGGGTCCACAGAGGTATGTCCAAAGATGCCTGCAGAGCTGAATTAAGCTTATACCCACTGAAGATTGAGATCCAGAAGAGATGTGTTCAGTTCTGGCATCACCTCCATCAATCTGACCCTGATGCAATCCAATATAAAGCCCTCCTCGCCAATGAAACCTCACCAGAATCTCATCTTCTAAACACACTCGCTCTTCAGCTTGTCCATAAAACCTAACTCTTCGCTGACTACAGCTTCAACCCCAAAGTCAATATTATTATTATTATTTTAATCTGTTTATTGAACTTTCACAATAATAAAAGGATACAGATACAGGAGAATCGTGAAAAAATATTTTTCACCCCCACCCTCCCACCCCCCAGAAAAAAAAAAACTAAAATAAAATAAATATATAATAATAATAATAAATAAATAAACAAATAAATAAATAAAATAAAGTGTAATGAATCAAACTAAATAAAACAAAAATAAAATAGAAAAAACACAATAGATATTGTAATAATAAAGAATGTCAAGCATAATGTCTCGAGTATAGCATATGTGTTGGAGCATTAAAGTTTAGACATTTCAACCATTTATCAAATGTATACATATACATCCACAAGCAAAACCTTACAGCTAGAAAGTATATACATATAAATATGTAAGTATCCACACATATAATCACACACTCCTAACCAGATTCAAGCCATGATCATAAAAACATCTTAATGCTTAGGTTGACACACTCTAGAGGAAGTACTGACATATTCAGAAAAAAAAGTAATGAAGGGATCCCAGATCTCAGAAAATATACCAGTGTTGCCTTTTAATGTATATCTAATTTTTTCCAAATGAATGAAGCTCAAAACATCTCTCATCCAGTCATCAAATGATGGAGGGAATTTTTGTTTCCACAGCAGAAGAATGTGTCGTCTAGCTAATAGTGTTAAGAAGTCTTTGCAGTATTTCCAGGCAAACCAGTGACATTTGAAGGAAGTCCAAAAAGTGCAACCAAAGGGAAAGGTCCGATCTGTTTCTTTGTCACTAAAGAAAAACAATTAAAGATTGATAGCCAAAAAGAAGTTATCCAAAGTCATTATTAAAGAAATTGACAAAAATCTAAAAGACACTCATGATGAATCACTAAAAATACACTTTGACCTTCAAAATAAACTCAAATGCTACTCAACCCAGAACCACTAAATTTGCCAAATATTTATTAATTAAACCTTTAAAAGAAACACAAATCCTCTCCAAATACAGATTAAGTTACCATGATTTAGAAATAGAGAGAGGAAGACATAGACAGACATGGACAGAGCAAGAGCAGAGGATCTGTAGACACTGTGATCTACAGCAAATAGAGGATGAGAAACACTTTCTGCTGATTTGTCATAAATATCACAATGTGAGGGAAACATTTTTCCCCAGATTTGAAGCCCTGTTCCCATCATTTACTGAACTTAGTGATACTGAGAAAATGCCCTTCATACTTGGAGAAGATGACAACACAGCTGCACTAGCTGCAAAATATGTATTAACCATTCACAACGTTAGATGTTAAACATGATTAACTCTAAACTGACTTACTTCATCTTTTCGTTTATTTAGATGGATTTTATTTATTTGTTATCTTTGTTGTTGTTGTTGTTATATATATGTTAATGCTTTGGCAACATTGTGTTACACAGTCATGCTAATAAAGCTTAACTGAATTGAATTGAATTGACAGACAGAGAGGCAGATAGATAGATAGACAGACAGACAGACAGATAGACAGATGGAAAGACAGACAGAAAGACAGACAGACGGACGGACGGACAGAAAGACAGACAGACAGACAGATGGACACACAGACAGACAGACGGACAGATGGACAGAAAGACAGACAGACAGACAGACAGACAGACAGAAAGAGACAGACGGACGGACGGACAGACGGACGGACAGACAGACAGACAGATGGGCGGACAAACAGACAGACAGAAAGAGACAGACGGACGGACGGACAGACGGACGGACAGACAGACAGACAGACAGACAGATGGATGGACAGACAGATGGACGGACAGACAGACAGACAGACAGACAGACAGACAGATGGACGGATAGACAGACAGACAGACAGACAGACAGATGGACAGATGGACGGACAGACAAACGGACAGACAGACAGACAGATGGACACACAGACAGACAGATGGACGGACGGATGGACGGACAGACAGACAGCTATTTGTGTGGTATGCTTGAAAAGTCGATGCCTACAGTATGTAGTGAGTTACTAATCAGTTACTTATGAGGCTGCATAAAACTCACAGAGAGAAAAGAAAAATGGCAAATGATTAACGACGCAATGACTCGTCTCTTCAGAACAACCATTGCTGTTCTGGCACTATTATGACTGTGTACAGCTTCTCCTGGGCAGACATAAATCTGAGACGAACAGTTGCCTTTGTTATTAATTCAAGAAGTGACTTCTAATATTCATCTTTTTTTTTTTTTAGTCCCAAGAGCTTTGAGCTCTCACTGCGGCTAGACCACTTCATATAATTTCCAAATTAATCCCCGGCTACATAAAAAACGGCTGAAGTGAAGAGTTGAGTTGAGACTTCAAACAAGCAGCTTTATGGTAAACGTTTGGCAGCGCGAGCGCACAAAGAAGTTCTCACATTTTAACGTGTGATCGCCCCGACTAACAGCTCAGCCAGAGCACCTTTGAAGTACACGCCGTTCCATCATTAATGGGAACATTATTCAGCCTTTTTTGCGAGGGTTATGCTTTGCCAAATGTCTTTACATTGGAAACATGATCACACGGTGCACGGCCTCCGCATATGACAGTGCTGTGTCAGATCGCGAGAAGTAATACACAGACACACGCCAGATACCTGTTGCTACCACACAGCGGGTATCCGCCATATCCACATACACACTCATGCCTGAACAGGATCCAGGCACAGCGAGTGCACACACACACACAGACACACACGCACAGGTGTGGGCAATAATAACTATTCTTAAAACTCTACTAACTAATTTCAAACAGAAGTTTCTAGTTTGTTATATGGCAAAGTAAAGTTCCAGATTTGATATCACTTCAAGGTTCATAACCTTGCGCTCCCTCACCACAAAATCTTCAAAAGAAATTATATTTTACCCGAGTATGTAGTCTGTATTGAATGCAATGTAATAACGAAAGTGAACCGTCGACAATGTAGTCATATTCACGAAACAATTACTCATATAAGCTGGTTCGTTTTAGTGAATGAAAACATTCAGCGCAAACTGTTCAGCCTATACACGAACGAATGATTCATATGAGCCAATTCTTTTTACTGAATCAGCAACGATAATCATGAACTGAGTGATTTGATTATAGAACGAATGATTGTTACGAGCCGGTTCTTTTTAGTGAATCAAAATATACAGCTCAACCAGTGCAGTCTCATTCGCGACTGAATGACTCTTATGAGCTGATTCTTTTTAGTGAATCAAAAACATACAGCGCGATTTGTGTAGTCTGATTCTCGAACGAATGCCGGTTGTTTTGAACTTGAAAGCCGAGTCGACGATTTGTTCATTGAACTGATTTCAATAGACCAGTAACTGAACCAACCGCCGATAGCTATACTTGCAATTTAGGGTTAAAATAGAAAAAAAAAACATATGATAACTTTCAGTATATACATGTAGAGCCACACTACAGCATTTTTGCATTACAATGTGTAAAATCAGGCAAATATGAGTCACTAGATCTAGTCGTTGCAGTACTGCAGTAGTAGTAACCATTGGTTTTGTGTTTTCTCTTCAGCTTGTGATTGTCATCCGGTTGGTGCAGCTGGTAAGACCTGTAACCAGACGACTGGACAGTGCCCTTGTAAAGATGGTGTGACTGGCATCACCTGCAATCGCTGTGCTAAAGGATACCAGCAAAGCAGATCACCTATCGCCCCCTGCATCAGTAAGATTCATCTGGCTTGTTTTTCTCTTTCTCATTCTGTCTTCATAAAGGATTGTGTATTAATTCTTAGTGTTGAAAATTAGCAAATTATTACACTTCTGTTCAATAGTTTGGGGTCAGTAAGATTTTTTTTTTTTACTTTTATTCAGCAAGGATACATTACATTAAACAAATGTAACACAATGGACATTTATAATGTAACATATTATACATATTTCCATATTGTTGTTTTGAACATTCTATTCATTAAAGAATCCTGAAAAAAAATGATCATGCTTTCCACAAAAATATTAAGAATGAATAATATTAGAATGATTTCTGAAGGATCATGTGACACTGCAAACTGGAGTAATAATGCTGATAATTCAGCTTTGCATCACAGGAATAAATTACACTTTAAAATATATTCAAATAGGAAACGGTTATTTTAAATTGTAATATTATCTGACAATATTACTGTTTTTACTGTATTTTTGATCAAACAAATGGGTGAGCATAAGAGACTTTTTTTTCAAAAACATAAAAAATGTAAGTTCATTACAAATCTTACCAACCCCAAACTTTTTGAACAAGTGCGTATATTAAATTAAAATCAACAACAAATAAGAAAGCATGCATTAAAATACAATAGACATTTTAATAGAAATGTTGCCAAAGACACCATTTTACAGAAAAGTGCTTCACAAAAAGGCTTATTACAAGCAAAATCAAGTTTTTATTTCCTAATTTGGGTAACATAACTAGGATAATCCTTACTCAGTCCAAGCAAATCTGTTCAACTTTAAAAGCTTTAATAGCTTCATGTTTTTTTGTCGTGGTTAAAAAATAGTAAGTATATATTTATCTAAAATGTGACCCTGGAGCACAAAACCAGTCTTAAGTCGCTGGGGTATATTTGTAGCAATAGCCAAAAATACATTGTATGGGTCAAAATTATTGATTTTTTTTTATGCCAAAAATCATTAGGATATTAAGTAAAGATCATGTTCCATGAAGATATTTTGTAAATTTCTTACTGTAAATATATCAAAACTTCATTTTTGATTAGTAATATGCATTGCTAAGAACTTCATTTGGACAACTTTAAAGGCGATTTTCTCAATATTTTGATTTTTTTGCACCCTCAGATTCCAGATTTTCAAATAGTTGTATCTCGGCCAAATATTGTCCGATCCTAACAAACCATACATCAGTGGAAAGCTTATTTATTCAGCTTTCAGGTGATGTATAAATCTCAATTTTGAAAAATTGACACTTAAGACTGGTTTTGTGGTCCAGGGTCACAAATAGTTATTAATATTTATGAGAGTACCATAGAATCAATTGTACACCTCCTACTATGCAATTTGACCATAATTGTGAACAACATAAAAAATAACAATTAAAAAACACTTATATGATGCCATTTTCAAACACATTAGTGGGGAAACAGTACTGAAGCACACTGAATAACCTTCAATTTTATTGCATCTCTTCTACCTCTTTAAAAATGAGGGTGACCTATAAATAAATAACACAATGACGCAAAATGGTTGTTATAAAAGCACAAATAATAATCTATTATTCAAAAATTATTCTCAGACTAAATGAGGTGGTCCAGCATGACTTGTTGTCCCATTACCACCCACAGAGACATCAATAATAATACTCCACAGACATTCTGCATAAACACCTATTATTATTCATGATTTCATGGCCCCGGCCCATTTAATTTCCGTATCAGTCCCCCGTTCCATTATTTCCTTGGATGGACATTTGCTGATTGCCCTCCGCTAAGTCAAACAGACCATAAAGCCCTGGCTGACATGACCCAGTCTGCCCTGAACCTCGCTGACTGTTCAATGGCCTGCTCCAGGGGCATGATGGGTGATATGTTTATTGGCAGTATCAACAACGCAGCAGACGGTCTCTGTGGCGATTAAGGACAGGCCCACACAGCAGCTGGCATTTCTCGATAAGATACTCGCTGGGAGCGCAATACAATGCGCGCTTATTAATGTGAACCACTTCTATTATGCAGTAACTGATGACATCGAAATAAAGATTTATCTGGACCGCTGACAAAAGCGACTGTACACACCAAGCCATTCAGATTTGCTTGGCAAGAATTCACGTAGACAAAGGAAACCCCCGATCCCCGAGAAACTAGATTTCCAATATTTCTCAGGGTAGGTAACAAATGTGCTGTTAAACCCGGAGAGAGAGAGGGAGCCCCGGCAATTGAGTGGAAAATATTTGGTTTCTCATATATTTTGTGATATAACGTGCTTTCGTTTTAATAGCCTGATATTAAATTTTTGCAACATCACACTTTTTGCCAACTGCACATTTTAACAAGCCTCGATCCCCCATTGGCGTGTATCTGACCGCAAAACGCTTAAAAGAAGGAAGAAGGGGCTTCAGACAGGAAACCCATTAAAACTAGACACTGCCACGTCTTCACGTCATCAGTGATATGTCTACCTGATATGTCCTATAAACCTTATCTTAAAAAACAAATGGAAGTTAAAATGTGTTTATTGAAAGCAGCAGCAGCTGAAAGTAAAGCTCCATGAGGTTTTGATTGTTTGTTCTTGACTGTTTTTATGCAGAGATTCCTGTTGCTGCACCCACAGCCACCTACAGCAGTTCAGAAGAGCCCACAGGTGAGTTCAGGGAAGAAAATAAAATCTGCATATAAAAATACTTTCAGGAACTTCAAGTTCACTTCATTTGTGTAGCTCTATATGGGAAGATATTTCAAACGCAGTGTTTATTGTTTGTGATTTTTTTATGCTTTGATTCAAACATTCAATGCAAACTGCAAAATGAGAACTGCAAAATGTTGATAATAACACAGTAAAACATACATATATAAAAGTTTTGTTTAGCTTTTATTGATATGCTGAATACAAAAATCACATTACTTTTTTTGTGTATCGTTAACAGTGCTCAAAAAAAAAAAATATATATATATATATTTTGACAACTTGCTACAAGCTGATCTGTTTTTAATCATGCATAAAAATTACATGGCACATGCATAAACAGTTACCAAAAATGAGCCATCCAAAACTTCATAAGTGTATGTTGGATGATTTTTGTCTTTTATGTGTCCCACAATGTTTTGGAATATTCCAGAAAGCACTAGAATATTACCAAATATTCCAGAAAGTTACAGAAACTTCTAGAATGTTCCCATCCTTGCAAAAGCTAAATATTATTTTTAAAAAAACAACATGCAAAATTAGTGCATAAACTTATCTGTACCGAATCAATGTTTCATAATTAATGATAGAAGTTCTAAAATTTACCTGGTCTAAATACTTATAATAAAATATTGATACCTTGTGAAAATAAATAGTAAAACAATAATGATAGAGCCATTGAAAATTTAAGTGATTTTTTTTCTATATTGTATAATAATAATTTAATATATTAATAATAATATTTGAAAAGTCTTCTCAATTAATTTCTTAATGGTGGAAACATGCTTCGATAACATTTATATATATTTCATTTTTTAAAGTAATTAAATTTATTAGAAAAATGTTTTATATATATATATATATATATATATATATATATATATATATATATAACTTTACTGTAATTGTTCTAGTTTATATATATACACTTATATGAGACACACAAACATATATTAGTGTAATACATAAAGAAGAGGAATAAACTGGAATATAATGACTGAAATTATTTTAAATGTATGAATCACATTAATTATATTAAATATTAATAGTAATAATATATTGATCGTTCTTCAGTTTTTTTTTTTGTGTAATGTCACAGCAGCAAATTCTCTACATAGCTGTGTTGGTTTGTCTCTCATTTCATGCCAAAACAAATCTAATCAATATTTCATGTCCATTTTAGTATTTATTTGCCACCTGTGTCAATATTACACAATAAACCCCATCAGGGTGGCATGCCTTAGATTGCCAAAACAGAGCCATAAAATGCAGCGGTGAATCTTTGATTTATATGATCTGCGTGAGGTTTTCTTAATCATGAGGATATCAACATGAGCCATGGCTTTCCTTCCCTACACGCTCTGTCTCAGTCACCATCGAAACTGGCTGGGGCCCTAATCTGATTACATGCTTCATTTGAATGCGTTTGCTTTCCCGTCACACTCTCACAGCACTGTGCCGTGAGGGAGAACACACCCTTGTACTTTCATTCATACGCAATTACCCAAGCTGCCCGATTACTGCCTGCGCTGTGGGAGTAATGCCTGTGACGTGCAGCCGTCCCATGGAGCCAAACTCAGCTGCTGAACAGTTTCTGGCTTCTTTCAGCTTTGAGATATTTCACTAAGAGTAATTACATTTCTCCAGTTAGCGCAGCTGTGGTGGTTAGTGTGACATGCCGGTTCTAATCTGGTCTGCGTCAATCTGGTCGCAAATTTATTTCAATAATTATTATTATTAATCAATAATTTCATATCTTATCAGTTGTGATTTTTGGTCTGACTTGTGTTGTCTACTGTTTTTCACCACACACTTTGTACATTTGTTACATTTCACATATAAAATGAAATATAAATATATAAACTGAAAAGTAAAATTGGCTGGGGAAAATATTAAGTGTCTAAAATTCTGTGAAATAAATTACAACCAGCTTGGTATTTTTACCAGCCCATTTTTATTCATTTCAATATGATTTGTATAGCACTTTTCACAATTCATATTGTTTCAAAACTGCTTTACGGAAAACGCCTGTTTCAGTGTTACTTTCAATGTTACAAGCATTTTTTTAATCAAATAAATATAACTATGTGGATAGTTATCTTATTTATTTTTATTTTTCTGGTAACAAAGAGTATAGGGACAAATTCTCACTATTAATAGTTGCTTATTAGTATGCCTATTATTAACATATTGGCTATTTATTAGTACTTATAAAGCACATATTCTGCATGACCATATTCTACATCCCTAATCCTATTCAATACCTACTTAACAGATACCTTACTGACTATTAATAAGAAGCAAATTAGGAGTTTACTGAGGCAAAAGTCGTAGTTAATGATTTGTTAATAGCGAGAATCGGACCTTAAAATACAGTGTGATCTTTCTTTCTTTTTATATTAGCAGTTTTCTAAAAACTTACTAAAAATTACTATTAAAAATAATGAGAGAATGACAATACAAAACATATAACATATATAACACTATAATATAAATGACTACTATTCAAAAGTTTGTGATCATTTTTTTTTTTAAAGAAATTGCTTTTATTCATCAAGGATGCATTAAATTGATCAAAAGTGACAGTAAATCCATTTATAATGTTTCTATTTCAAATAAATGCTGTTATTTCAAACTTTCTTGTCAGCAAAATTTTTTTCAACATTTGCCATCACAGAAATAAATTAAGCTTTAATATATATAGATAGAAAACAGATTTAACAATATTACTAATTTTACTGTATTTTTGATCAAATAAATGCAGCCTTGAAGCTACTTTCAGAAACATTCAGGCCGCAAACTTTTGAATAGCAGATAGAATATATTCAAAAGTTTGGACAGTAGATAGAAATATGAATATTTACATGATATAGTCTATGATTAAACAAATTTATTTAAAAAGGGGCCAAAATCTATGTAATAGTATGTTTTAGGGCTGAGTAAAAAATATTGATTTCTTCATTTTAATCAATTCTCATTTTTACGAAACGATATTAATTCTTAAATCTCAGGAACAGATTAGTCTAGCCTGTTTTCAGTTAATGAACGGAACATCGTAGCGCCCCTTCTATCCAATAAATCGCAATAAGCTTTGTGCTTTGTTACTTTTTATATGAAACAATGTCTCAGATTTCAAATTCTTACCATTAACAATAAATGCCGTTTTGGCGCTGTTTAATATGGAGTGACAGATCGCTGTACCGCCTCAGTTCAAGAGAAGCAGCAGCGCGAAGCGCGTGTGAACTCATCATCTTCTCTGCTTTAATAGCAGTTTCAGCATGAAATAAACATTAATGAACATCTGAAGGTAAGTTAAAAAAAGAGTACAACTTATTGAAATCTGTATCCTGTCTCATGTAATCGCTCAATCAGTGTCTCAACCGCTCAAAGACATCAATATAACAGCTTGTAAACATTGTCATGTAACATCACATTTACCTCAGGAAAAAAACATATTCGGTGACCATAAACTCGTTAGTCAGCAAGAAAAATGAACTCTAGAGAGGAGCATTTTGCTAAATATATGCACCAAATAACATGTTCATTATAATTTTTACTGTTCTTCAATGTTTAATTTATGTTTAAATGAATCCGTCAAGTATTTGTGCCACCATTTAAATGTTTATTTTTAAAAAAATTATTTGAAGTAGAAATAAAATTGTGACTGTACCTTTTAAAAACTTAACTGAGTGTAATTTATCCCAGCAGGCACACAACGTCATAAGACGTTGATATTTGGTTAAATTTCGGTTGCGATGTCGAGTGACCAAAATTCAACATCTAATGTCAACATTAATTTGAAATCCAATACCGACGTCAGCTGACATTAAGATATTTTGTTGTTTTTAGGTTGTCTAACCAAAATCCAACGTTAAGTCAACGTCAAATAATGACGTCAACCCCGATTTTCATTCTTAACCAAAATACAACGTCATGTCCAACATCAACCTGATGTTATATTGATGTCCGTTGCCTGCTGGGAAGTGTTTGTGTATAAATATATATCAGTATTATAGTAATGTACTACCAACTGGTTCTTATTTATATTTTACAGCATTAGTTGAGATAGATTAGATTAGATTTTTTTTTCCTTGAGAAAATTTGTCATGTACTGTACCTGGTATATATCCAAAATAATTGATATAGAATCGAATAGAATCGGAAATCGAATCAAATCAAAAGCTTGTGAGTCAGAATCGAATCGATTCGTGAAATATGTGTAATTTCTTACTCTCTTTACCTGTCCTGCTGTAGTTTACTGTGAGGACACTCTGGAGCAGAGCAGCACAGTTGTGCTTGAGGGACTCTATTAAGCAGACATTTGTCCCTCCACAGGGGACGTCCATTATGGAGGGGACATGGGTGTAATGGGCAGCGTCAGGCATTGTGCCGCTTGCCTAATGGCCGCCCAGTCTTATCAAAGAGAGGCAGGATGAGGTGGACAAGGGCCGTCGCCACACAAAAGCTGCCCCGTCCTCTGTTCACGCATTTACATGGAAATCAGGCGTGGCTGATATGGACTCGTCAGAATCATTTACTTTTTTGGGACGCCACCCCCTTCTCCGCACTTTTTCTCACTCCCTGCCTCCAGTTCTCCCCCCATGGTCCTTCACATCCTAATTCTGCGCACCACCTTTTTGTGTTACCACCACCCCCCAAAGCTGCCAGACATCTCGCTCTTCTAGCCCTCAACCCCCCTTTTACTTTCCCCCTTCAAACTTTTTTTTTTTTATTCGGGTTGGTGGTTCTTTCCTGCTTCGCCGTTGCCCAGGTAACCTCATTCAGACGGAATATAAAGGGACATGAAAAGGGTGGATTGGACAGAGGGCCGGAGAAAATAATGAAGTTTGTCCATATTCAGGCAAAAGCTGAAAGGTCTTCTCGCTCCCATCTCTTCCAGTCGGCCAGAAATCTCCAAGTTATTACGCTATGTGAAGTAGCTGCGACGAGAGACTCTCGGGTTTCGGTTTGCGTCAGGAGAACCGAGCCAGCGCTCTGGTTTGGGTCCAAAAGGTGGCTGGTGTTGAAGTGACTCCATGGGCCAGACCTCAGTGTGGGGTTCAAATCTCCACAGCGGTGTCGAATAGATCCGCTGAGCGCTGGAGCTATAAATCATAATGCGCTGGACGCCGTCCCTGAGGTTTATATGTGGAAAGCTGCGTTTAAATGAGGATTCGCTATTGTGGGCATTGTAACGGGGTGTTCTGTGTCTGAATGAAGTTTAAATGACCTGTGAACCCCCTGCCCTGACATCACTGAGTAAGTGGGGGTATATGGGGAGGCGCTGATAATTAGGGTGAGAAAATGACTGGGTTAAGTGAAGAAAAGATTAAATGATTAAATAGCCATTAAGTCTTAATTTAACTGTGCGAATGAAGCAGCGGCCCCGAAATCATCTGGACACTTGAGCCACACTTAAAAGTGCGTCAGTGTTATTGCATTAGACAATATAATACAAAACAAGAGGCATCGGCAAACAAATGATGCTTTTTGCTGTTACTTTTAAACAGTTAGTCCCAGAATTTCATTTATAAATGGGACATTGTTTGTTTTATTATTAAACTTCTTTTAAATATCATTTGGTTTGACATTTTGTGATCTGTTGCAATGATATTCATACATTTGTGCCACTTTATAAGACATCCGTTTTCAATAACTCTATAAATCCTACTGTATCATATTTGATACGCAAATCTCGAAGGCCTCTAAATTATCAACATAACCAAAACTTTGCTGAAAAACCTGAAAAATGACATGCCTTCTGTCGTCTGATTGATAGTTTATATTATTGACAGTTTATACCTTTTAGTATCATTCTAATACGGTCACTTCTGGTCATGGTTCTCATATCTTTTAGCTGTGAAATCTTTTATGTTTTCATGAAGTATACGTGAGAACTTTTATATTGTATGTAATATTTCAAAATGAACACCTACTGGACTAAAGCAACTTAGGTTTACTTGATTATCCAAACATAATTTTAATAGAAAATCATGTTAAAATGTGAGTAACTGTTGGTAACACTTTAATATAAGGTGTCCTTGTTACACGTGACATGTACTTACTATTATAATAACAATAAATTATGCATAATTACATGCAAGTAACGCTAAGCCAAACTCTAATCCTAAATCTATATAGTAAGTACTGTACATGTAGTTAATTAATATTACTCAGTACTTAAATGTATAATTACACTGTAACAAGGACACCTTAAAATAAAGTGTAACCAAAATGTTTATTTGTTAATCTCTCAATCATCATTGTATTGCATTAAATTGTATATTTTGCCCCACAATAAAAACTACAGTGCTTTGATCATAAAACATTTAAATATCATCTTACTAAGACTCTTATTGGGAGATATAGTGACAACTGATATGTCTATGCATTTTATTTAAGTAGTCTGTTATAGATCTCACTGATTTACAAGCAATCAGAATTCCATCTTACTTTTTTGGACATATAAATATCAGCAGCTGAACCAGATTGTTTTTCTTTTTCTTTTCAGTTTTGGCCTCTGAATAGAACTGAGGTGTTTTTCCTCTTTGAGTATGAGCTCAATGTTGTCTTAAATCATACTTTAAGCTTGATGTCTCAACAAAAAACACAACAAATATTTTCTCTAACGGTTCAGTAAACTGTTCCATTTCAAAACCTTTACAGGATAAAGATAAATTTTGCCTCCCCATGTTTTCCTCATCCACATCTGACAAACTCATTTTGTCGTTTCACACAGATGTTACCTGTGTTTCACTGGTTTTCTGTCTGTTATCTTCCTCAGACTGTGACTCCCACTGTAAGACTCCCAAGGGCAAGATGAAGGTCACCATGAAAAAATACTGCAAAAAAGATTTCGGTAAGTAGCTCCTATTGAGAAATGCCTGCTTCCTTTTCACTTCTCGTCACTAGACATCTTTCTCTTCTATGTCTTTTCTATCTCTCTCTTTATGTGTTGCCCCTCTCTCAAAGCGTTGACAGCTTATTCAGAGGCTAAAGGTTTACGTTATAGCATCAAAGCGTGTGAACTCAGCAGGTTTCTCCAGATGGACACGCTCAAAGTGCCTCGCAGCATCTAGAGGACAAAGGGGACAGCTGGTTCCTGTTGAAAGCAGAGATTTCTCAGGTTTAAATACTAATATAGTTAATATAATAACGGACTTATAGAAGTTTAAGAATGTATTTATAGGCTTTAGGTTAGAAGTGGCACAACAGATTCTTAAAAATGTGGTCAGTGCAGGTTTTAAATAGTCTTATTGAGAAATTTCTACCACATATGAGAAACATATTAGATTACAAAGAAAATTATATAGAAAACTCTATATCCACTCAGTTTCATATATATTAAACTGAAGTAGATGAATTAGTAGAACAAGGTCACTAGCATCAACAAAGTGGTTGGTTTGATTTGGTGTTGGAAAGATTTTTTTTATATTTTTGAAAAAAAAAAGTCTCTTATGTTTACTTAGGCTGCATTTATTTGATCAAAAATAGAGTAAAACAGTAATATTGTGAAATATTATTGCAATTTAAAATAACAGTTTTGTATTTGAATATATTTTAAAATATAATTTATTCCTGTGATGCAAAACTGAATTTTCAGCATCATTACTCCAGTCTTCAGTGTCACATGATCCTTCAGAAATCATTCTAATATGCTGATTTGCTGCTCAATAAATATTTATTATTATTATCAATGTTGAAAACAGTTGTGCTGCTTAATGTTTCGTTGATGAGTGGAACGTTTAAAAGAACAGCATTTATTTGAAAATGTCTTTGCACTCACTTTTCATAAATTTCATGAATTCTCTCAGAATAAAAGTATTAATTTCTTTTAAAAAAATCTTACTGACCCCAAACTTTGGAATACTAGTGTATATACTGGCAAAATTTACACTTTGAATCTCCTGTAAGTTTCTCTGGTTAAAATTGTCTGTCAAATTCATAAATGATATGAAAATATACATTTAAACTATATTTGTTGTACTTCTCCTTATATCAGGGTGCAATATAAAGGTTCTTGCATGCAAATGTGGTAGAGACAGAATCTCTGTTTGACTGCTCACAGGTTCTCTGGCTGTTTTCAGAGCGGAGAGAAAGCTGTTTGATTTCACAGTGTGATATCATAAACTCATTCCTGACTGGCCTCAAGTCTGGAAACACATCTGAGATTTGCGGTGTCCAAGAGTGAGGACCGCACTGCCTCTGCTCAAAACACTGCCAAGCTAGAAAGAAAAAAGAAAATAAAGAAAGACAGACAGACATGTGTCCCTGAATAGATGTAACGCATGTTTCTAACATAAACAATGTTTCTGTCTTTACTGAAAAAAAACAAAAACGAACATTGTGTCCCAATTTGTATGCTATCAGGTCCTAAATAGTATTGGAGAAATCCCTGATCAAAGCATGTTGAAAACTACACTCTTAAAAATAAACTAGCTGATCTCATGACGAAAACATACCTGTGGGATCTTTTTTGCAAGACTAATAAGTACATAACACTGCAGTTTCCAAAAGAAAAGAACACTAGAGGCGGTAAAACTGCGAGCACTTGTAATAATTTTTGTACAGAGTTATGATTACAGCTCCATATGTTTTGCTTTCCGGATGTAACAAGCTTAGTAGCTCAGCTGCACAGAATTGGACTTAGGATGCGGAATCCTTGGGTACGAATCCTGTGAAAAACATGACTCACGATGAAAGAGCTGAAAGATGAGAAATCAAAAAACAAGCTAAAACGACGGCATGCTTGCGATTGTGTTTTTACGTCACATTCACTTTTGTTCATACTATCGGGTAGGTTTAGGTGTAGCGCAGATGGTACGTTATTTTAAAACGTCAAGGAGTGTTAGACTTATAGCGCCACTCAACAGACATTTCAAGTCAGAACTGCGGTGATGTCTACAAAACCAACGTCATATAAAACGTACCATATGTACATTCATCTGTTCAGGTGGAAAAAAACCGAACACTCTTTTAGCGCCACTCAGTGGACATTTCACATCGAATATGTCAGGAAATATACATGGCGGAACGTATTTCACATCTTACGGAAAAGCTCCCAGAGGTACGTTTTCGTCATGAGATCAGATTGCAAATAAATGTTCTTTATTGGCATCTACGGTTCCATAAAGAACATCTGTACAAAGTTTTTAACATGCTCATTGTCAAAAATTTGCTTATTTGACCAGTAACCTAGAAGTAGTGCAGAAGCAACTTTGCTTTCATGTACAAACCTTGTTTATTTTCTGGTTTAAATGAAAAACGTTCCAGATTTTCAGACTTTCAGACACAAGCGTATATGAAGGCCTCAGTGCGCCTGCAGCATTCAGTACAAATTGAAATGTGTCTTTGCGGCTAAAACTGTTGCACACAGAATTAAAGTTATAGATACATAGGTGTACAATTTATCTCTCACACACAGGTCATCTGAAGAGCATATTTCCTCATTAATCAGTAGCACCTTATCTATATTAACATCTCTTACTGCTCATTACTTGAAATGACTAATTTACAATCCCTCTGGTTTTCAAAACATTTTTAGGCATCCCCTAGGGTGAAGCTGATAATGTTAATATAGATAATATCCACCGGTTGAATCAGCATCCGCACAGACTAGTGGAACAATAAAATCAAGCAGAGAAAGTGAGAGAAGGAGCTATTAATGCATTGCTGGTCATCTGTAGGTGCTATCGTTCAGGCCGTGATATTAAGTTTCATTCGTATTTCACTCTCAGCCACAAGTGTTCATACTCGGAGGTTGTTCTCATAGGGAAGTCGTTCATCATGTTGATGTTATATAGGACAGGTAACACTGGCTAAGCCGACTGCAGTATAAATCTCTTTGGGTGGGGAGTATGAAAGAGGTAATGGTGTGTCCCTGTTCAGCCGGTCCCCAGAGAGACCCTGTGATTTTTAGTTTTCTGCACATTTAAGACAGAAAATAACAGTTATGTTTGCAGGTCTGGACTAGAACTACAATAAGAAAACTACTGTTTTTCTATTTGAATATATTTAAAAAAAAAAAAAAAGTAATTTATTCCTGTGATGCAAAGCTGAATTTTCAATATCAATACTCCAGTCTTCAGTGTCACATGATTCTTTAGAAATCATTCTTTATTGTGATTCATACAGATGTTGGTTGTTGCTGCAGTTTCTCTGATGTTGTGTCTTCTGTTGTTTTCTCTTTTTGTCAGCAGGTATCGAAGCAAATTGTCTTTTTTTTTTTGTTTTTTTTTTAAATTTTTTTTTGTTTGTTTTTTTTTATTTTATTTTATTTTATTTTTTCTTTTTCCT